>CM060951.1:55960969-56053279 GCA_030765055.1 Mantis religiosa | reverse complement strand
CATTTCACCAGGGACTGCACTTGGCGAAACATCCATGGCCTACAAACTTAGAAAATAACTTTACTCTTCTTCATGAAGCTGGCTGTGAAAGCCTCAGGAAGTATATATTAACAAAAATGTTCAAAATATGTCTATTTCAATAAAGTGAAAGGTACAAACTTGAAACAATTTGTATAGTACTTTTGACCCTCATACATTTTAGATCTTAATTCTGAAAATATTTACTTTATCCAAAATAGGATTATGCAGTCTTTTTACCTATAGCCTACAGAATATGGCGTAAAAGTTTGCTTCCAACTGAATGTTTTAGCATTCTGTAACATTAAAATGTTTATCAAACATAGAACAAGTGAAAGTGTAGAAAACAAAAAGCATGTTGCACTCACATGACTTTCTCTACTGTTATACAAAGTATTCTTAAAAATGCTTATTGTTCTACTTCATGTAATCAAGATGAACATTTGCAGAAATTATCTTGTAGGTGCAAGGGAAATATGGGAATGCAGTAGTCTTTAAGTGATTGTCAACTCTTTGTTAAGAGCACAGCTGGTCACTATATGATGGTTTTGAAATTCATTATATCTGCATGGCTAGGAGGTGAAAAGATGAACAATGACTTCCAATATAATTTTGATTTAACTGGTACTCCATGCTCCATATATTACTAGTGTTTACCTAGAATGTGCTTTTTAGGACAATATATGGAGCATGGAGTATTAGGTTGACTCAAAATTATATTAATTTTTTGCTTCATTGTATCCTAGTCCTTACTCATTAAGAATGACTTATTTGAGAAAAGTACATGTAATTACTGAAAAATTTAAATAAATAGCAAGGAATATCTCAGAGCAGGTTTACTCTACAAAAAAGTACTTAACATAAATTGTGTGTTTTAACGAAAACTACATTATCATCATTAATATTAATTATTTTTTATAAGATTTTGTATGTCTCTTAGAAAAGTCATCAGAATGAACCAGATGAACTTTCCCTGAAAATTCAAGATATTCACTTCATTTGAAATGAAAATATTTTAAACATGCAGCATTATGTTGAGATTCAGTACAATGAGTTAATCAATTCTAAGAGCATTAGTATTTGCTGCACTGGTTAATCAACTGAATATGTTTTAAATTTATTTGTACCCAGTTTATTGTATTGCACAGTTTTATGTAGTTTATTTATTTAATGATACATGTACTTACATACGGCTAGTGTGGAGAAATGATTAATTTCCATCAATTAACTAAAATAATGTACTTACATGTTTCACATGTAACCAAAACAATATTTAAAAATTCAAATACAATATCAAAAGTAAAAATTGCAAACTTCCACTAAGCTACATCCATGTAGCACCTAGAGAAATATAACTGAACACATCTTATTATAGTCACCATGATAATTGTAATAATAACTTGCATAAATTTAGAAGTATCCTGGTTTTGTGTGCATCATTTTAAACTCTTCATCATCATCATCATCTTCATCATCATCATCATCATCATCATCATCATCATCATCATCATCATCATCATCATCATCATCATCATCATCATCATCTTCATCATCATCATCATCATCTTCATCATCATCATCATCATCATCATCTTCATCATCATCATCTTCATCATCATCATCTTCATCATCATCATCATCATCATCTTCTTCATCATCATCATCATCATCATCATCATCTTCTTCATCATCATCATCTTCATCATCATCATCTTCATCATCATCATCATCATCATCATCATCATCATCATCATATCATCATATCATCATATCATCATCATCATCATCATCATCATCATCATCATCTTCATCATCATCATCTTCATCTTCTTATTATTATTATTATTATTATTATTAATATTATTATTATTATTATTATTATTATTATTATTATTATTATTATTATTATTATTATTATTATTATTATTATTATTATATATAATTTTCCATGTTTTCATCACTTTTATTTTTATGTTGTTTTTCTGTATGTTTACACAAAAACAATATACATAGTTACCATGCCCAAGGCAGGACTCGAACCCGCAGCCCTCTATGCAGAGGAATGCCAGAGATGTCCGCTCTAGCGACTCCGAGCACCTGCATCAAATACACGCAAATGTTCTCGTTTGTAGTACCTGAGAACTTGTTTTTGAAAACAAGTAAATGTTCTCGATCTTTCTAAATAAAAAATATTTAACTTTCCTTCTTTTCATCGCTTTTATTTTTATGTTGTTTTTTTGTATTTCAATACCTATACACAGTATAAATAAACACCATAATTAAGGTGACACTCAAACCCGCGACCCTCTACGCAGTGGAATGCTAGATATATCTGCTCCAGTGACCCCAAGCACTTGCATCGAATACACGGATATGTTCTCGTTTGTGGCCACCCAGAACTTATTTCGAATACAGGAAAGTGTTCTCGATTCACAGCATGTGACATCATCCGAGAACTTCATTTGAATCCAAGAAAATGTTCTTGTTTGTAGCAAAATCGATATGCAGCATGTGACATCATCCGAGAACTTCATTCGAATCCAAGGAAATGTTCTTGTTTGTAGCAAAATCGATATGCAGCATGTGACATCATCCGAGAACTTACATTCGAATCAAGCAAAAGTTCTCGTTTGTAGCAAAATTGATTCGCAGCGTGTGACATCATCCGAGAATTTCATTCGAATCCAAGGAAATGCTCTTGTTTGTAGCAAAATCGATATGCAGCATGTGACATCATCCGAGAACTTACATTCGAATCAAGCAAAAGTTCTCGTTTGTAGCAAAATTGATTCGCAGCATGTGACATCATCCGAGAACTTGCATTCGAATGCAAGCAAAAGTTCTCGTTTGTAGCAAAATTAATTAACAGCATGTGACATCATCCAAGAACTTGCATTCGAATGCAAGCAAAAGTTCTCGTTTGTAGCAAAATTGATGCGCAGATTGTGACATCATCCAAGAACTTGCATTTGAATACAGGAAAGTGTTCTCGATTCGCAGCATGTGACGTCATCCGAGTGATTTCATCTGAGAACTTGCATTCGAATGAAAGTTTTGATTCTTCAAAGTATTCGAATACAGTGTATTCAATTCTTAAAATCATTCGATTCTGCCCATCACTAGTTACAACTTGAAAAGTGAAAAATGGAAATACCATGTAAAATATTTTAACTGGCTTTTAGTATGTTGTACCTAACAGGTATTCATTACTCACAGCACCAATCACTTTTCAAAATGCCCACCTTTTGCATGGATACAGACTCTGACGCTTTGTGGCCACTCATCTATGACGAAACGGACGACATCCAGGGGGAAATCCGCCACTGCTGACAACAAGAAATGCTTTAAACTTCCAATGGTGGGGTGACTCCTCTTGCAGATGATGCCTTCAAGCAGTGACCACAGTCTGTAGTCCAATGGATTCAGGTCCGGACTGCTACTGGGCCAATCTTCAGGCAAAATGAAGCCAGGGACATGATGCTGAAGCCATGATTGCATTGACCTGGCCTTGTGGGCAGGGGCAGAATCCTGCTGTAAAGTCCATGGGTGGTTCTGAAACAATGTGCCACTCAAGTTCTTGACAACAGGCTCCAAAACAGTGCTTTCATACACTAGCGCTGGTTTTAACGCCCTTTTTGCAAAAATGTAGCTGGGTGGTACAGAATAACTCACCCCCCACCACACCATCACTGAAGAGGGATGATGGGCTCTCTGAACTTTAGGAACCTTATTACTGGCTTTCCGAGATGATGCATAAATTTTTGCACATTGAAAGACTCCTCAGTAGTGAAAACCTTTTCATGAGTGAGGAGGATGTTCTGATGACCATTTTGAGCGTAACACTGTAGGAGACGGCAACATTTAAGCACTCTCAACTTCTTTAGGCGTGTATCAAGATAATGTCCAAGGTCCTCTGACAGAAGCCTGCTTATTGTCCTTTTTGTAATGTTAATTTCACGGGATAAGATAGCTTGATGTGTGTTTGGAGGAATTTAGTAACAGTGACGTCAAAATTAATATAAAATTATTTGTGGTTGGTTTATTGACACTCGTCACTTACTTTTTCATATATTTATGAGAGACTAGTTTCAAAGGCCCTGGCCTCCATTTTCAATCTCTTCCCAACTGTTGGGAAGAGATTGAAAATGGAGG
Organism: Mantis religiosa; assembly: GCA_030765055.1. Taxonomy (NCBI): domain Eukaryota; kingdom Metazoa; phylum Arthropoda; class Insecta; order Mantodea; family Mantidae; genus Mantis; species Mantis religiosa. The sequence goes on along the minus strand of CM060951.1, from coordinate 56,049,109 downwards.
CCAGGGCCTTTGAAACTAGTCTCTCATAAATATATGAAAAAGTAAGTGACGAGTGTCAATAAACCAACCACAAATAATTTTATATAAGATAGCTTGCTTCTGCACAGGACTTCTCCGAACACAAGCCGCCACTGCTTTTTGTGCTGATGGAGTCCTGACACTGCATGGTCGACCCTCCCTTGGCCAAACCTTTACAGTCCCAGTTGCAGTGAATTGCTCAATGGTGAGGTACACAAACATATGGCTGATTTTCAGCTTTTGTAGTGTCTTGAAAATGTCACTTGCAGATTTTCCAACTTTATGAAATACAATGAGAGCTATATGATTTTCATAATCACCACATTCCTTGGTGAAATCTGGAGCTAAATACTTCCTCTTTAAGACAAGCTAACAATGGTTCAAGGTTAAGGTGTGTGCACACACGCAGTTGTTTATGCGCCAAACCAAATGTACAGTATGTGTCAAAACTTTGTAACAGTATTTATGGCAGGACTAGGTAAATTCAAGCAATTACTCAGAGTTCTACACTTAGTACTAACCTTTTAGCAATTACTTAAATGATCTTTCCAGCTCTAGAAAATACTAACATGACAGTGTCATTATTTTTAATGACAGAATTATCAGCAAATGTTTCCACTGAAAGTTTGCACTATACTACTGTGCATTGCTCAAAACCAAAAGAGTTTTATAAGTGTTGTATGAGATATTAAAGAAAATCTAAAAATTATACAAATGAATACTTATTACAAAAGAAGAACTGCTTGAGGAACTTAAAAAAAATTGAAAACAAATGCTAAGAAATGAAATGCTAGTCTTAGAAGGTACTGAAATATTCATTAACAATGATTTCACATATTACCAAAAGTTCTCTCAAATCAAATTAAATAGAAGCAACAGCACACAGCTGGAGGCATATGCTCACTTTTCTCATTTTATTCTATTCTAGTAACGAACACCACACATTTCAATAAAGAAATAACTACAGTTCATATATCTCTAAAGAACCTATTGCATAGAATAAACAAATAATTTTCAGAGTGCTGTTATACTGTCAGATTTACAAGCAGCAATGCAAGCCGTTGTGAATCACCTTTCACCAAAGTCTCACCAAATCCAAGAATGGAGGGAATTTAGATACTACTTAAAGAAATAAAAACAAAATATAATTTCCAATTAATCCCATCTCAATATCATTCCAGTGGGAATGAATCTGCAGACTTTTAGACTAAGAAAGTCATAGAAATAGCACCAAATAATCCAACAGTTTATCTTGCCACTCTGCAACACTGCTTATCAAGATAAAAGTCCAGTCAATGCACAAATAGAGAAGAAAACAAAAAATGGCAAATTCATATATATCTAAGCCTAGTATAGTCTAGTATAGTCCGTAAATTTACTGTTGCACCTTTTTGGCTAATTGCTGGTCACAACTGCTTGGCACATTATTTGTATATAGAATTAGAACGTTTAATCCTCTTATTTGTGTATTGTGCAATTTAAATGAATCCATGAATATAAAGCACTTAGATACAGAGACATATAGGAAAAAGATTCCACTTTCCAAAACTATTAAACTTCAAGAAGACTTTGTTCTCAAATCTCTAGAGATTTAAACAACAATCTGTATCTCAATCTCAACTATTTTGAATTATCAAGGCACTACTGTACACACTAAACACTTAAATATTATAACTTAAAACAATGAATATTCTGGGAGAGCAAAAACCATGGAATAAGTATCCAAGATCCAGGATCATGTTGCCTCTTATGCTTCGGGCTAAGTTCAAATTCTACGTGGACCATCTACTTGCTCGAAAATTATATCTGGGATTTTTCTTCAATTCTTAGGATGAATATCAAGTAGTTTCAGTTAAATTTTAGTGGTTAGATCACCAAGCTATTTTGCACTCATTTATACTTTCAAATCAGCAGCCCAGTTAAAGGATACTAAGCATCAAGATACAGAAGCTTTGCAACTTAAAACTTATAATTTTGCTTTCCAATGCAAATTTCTGGTTTATAAAGCTTCATTTCTCAGAAGTATGTTTCCAGCTTAATTGGTTAGAAATTACCTTGAATAAGTTCTTTGTTTCATTGGAGAAAGATGATAAAATTAATAAAACAGTAAGTTGTACAGATGCACACAGTCAAAAATTTATTTCCAATTAGCAGTATAATTAGTATTTAGTTTCATAATTCAAAGAAATAAGTATCACGGATATGTAACTGTAACTGCTACCAAATGTTCAACTTGTAGATAGGTGCCTTGTATCTAAAAATTCAGTAACCATCCCAGAGAAGTCAGCTGGCTGATCTACATGTACTAAATGACCACCTTCAGGAATGTATTTAAAAATGGCATTAATAAAAATGTCTTCAATCTCACTGTGCTCTTGAGGCCTGGATAAGGGAAGAAAAGGAAAAAAGAGAAGGATCAAGGTTAGCAAACCAACAATGCTTAATAACTTTATAATTTTAAACAAATAAAGATTCTTACTTACTTCAGGAAATCTGAAAGTCCTCCTGCAATAAACAGTGTTGGTACTTCACATTTTGTTCCGCTCAAAGGGAAAGTTGCTATATTTGGAAAGTTGTGTGAAAGTGATTCCAAGTTCACCCGCCATTTAAAGTGTCCATCATCTTCCACCAAATTTGTTAGAAGAAAGCTACGAGTGTCAGCATCCTTGAGGGGGGGAAAAAAATGAATGATGTTATGTAAACAAAATTAATGTAAGATATATATTAGGTGGTCTCATAAGTACGGTCGGTTTTATGATTCTGGTGTATTGTCTGGTTATTGGGTTTCTTTCATTTGGCAATGCTATTTACAGGATGCCATAGCTAGTGTTTCATATATTGCAACAAAATGGAAATAACAAAGTTTGAACTTAGAGTCCTAAAACACTACTGGAAAAATGATTATAAAGCTGCTGCTGCAGCTTGAAGAATATGTGAAGTGGAAGAAGATGGTGTCATTAGTGAGCTTGTGGCACCATGATGGTTCCAACAATGGAGACGAAAACACTGAAGATTTACCACGTTCCTAAAGTATGGAATATTGACGATACACGCCAGGTGTTGTGAGAAAACCTGCAAAAAAGTACTCATAAGCCTTCAGAAGAATTTGCTGCATCAAAAGATACCATACTTCACCACATTAAGACACTTGGAAAATCATACGGAAGCTGTAGATCTGACACCTCAACAGGTTGAACCTAGAGTGGATATCTGTCATCAGCTTATCTGTAATCCCATGGATGCTAGAGTTTTCAGGAGAATTGTAACTTGTGGTGAAAAATGGGTATATTACTGAAACCCTGATGCCTCAAAACAGTGGCTTGATCCCAGCCTACCTGCCAAAGTCTTCATTAAAAAAAAAAAAAAAAAAAAGTTCAATCCCGAAGAAATGTGTGTCTGGTGGAATTTTGAAGGTGTGAAACAGTGGGAGTTTGTTCCAAATGGGAGGGCGACTGATGCGGATCCTCAATGTCAACAACTGGAATAAATTCATAAAATTTTGAGATGGAGATACCCAGCATTAGTTAACTGAAATAGAATTCTATTGCAACTGAACAATGCAACACCCCATACTGCACAAACAACCATGGAAAAAATTCAGGAATTGGGAGGAATCAAACTGCTCCCACACCCAGCATACAGCCCTAATCTTGCACCATCAGATTATCATCTTTTTCATTCCATGGCCCATTTTCTATGTGGAAGAAATTTTGACAACTTTGAAGCGGTGCAAGTGGGTGTCACTGAATTCTTTGCACAAAAAACCAGAGACTGGTACCATTGTAGGATAATAAACCTCGCTGAACGATGGCTCAAGACCATAGAATCTAATGGTCTATACTTTGAAAATTAGTTAATTGCTGTCAGAACACATTTCAAATAATTGTTTTTCTTAAAAAAAACGACATTACTTATGAGACAGTATTTATATTATTTATAAATATATAAAACTGAAAATGGATAGAGGCCATGTTATTTTCTTTCAAAGGGAAGAATTTGCCTCCTATGCATTCATAATTTACTGGAGGTGTAATATCTGAATGTTCTCATAAAAGAATATCTTTAAATTATCTCTTAACTCTGAAGCTATTATCACTTACTAGGCCATTCTAAAATTTCTTGCTAAGGCTTATGATTTAACATAACTAACAATTTGTCAACATATTTTTCTATGTAATATGACAACAAAAACGTGTCAAGTGCAAGAAAGTATCGATGGCACACATGTCAAGCCACTCTTATGAAGTATACATTCTGTAAAAACAAATATAAGTCATTCTTTCTGAAAAAAATTCAATGAACAATATGGTCATACATTTTTTCACATAACTTGACAAATTAATAAGTCAATTTTAATTTTCATTATCTATATTTATTTGTATTTAAATTAACAAAACTGACTGAGTAACTACTACTATTCATACCCCAGTTCTGAACACTGGAAACTTTCAAACAAAATTTGTCAAAGTGTTGTTACCTGCTCCTTCTGGATGCTTCTAGGACTCCATGAACAAAGCATCAGAAGTAACTATGAATCCAGAAGTTTATATAATGAGTCAAAACAGATTCAAACTTCTAAGTGAAATGATGGTCCAAATGTACCACTGGTATCTTCACTCTGACAGCTTCTGATGTGACAGACTATATAACTGATCTTTAACTGTACAGTCACTGTGATAGTGGTTGTAACCTAGGACATCGCCTCTTAATTCACGCTCTAAATCATGTCATTGCCTATCTAAAATCCTGAGTTATTGGCTGTTTTCTAAAACTGACAATGTCTGAACTGGGTTTCTAAACATGTTAATAACTTATTAATTTTTAGATGAGTCGTATTTATTACACATCTGCTTCACTTTCGTACCTATTTTGAGGACATGTTTCGCAAATCATCGTTTGCATCTTCTGCGACTAAAGCTTGATTCAGTGGTGTGGCTAATTCTGGAGTTGCTGCTGCCATCTGTTGATTTAGTGATGAACTTAAATGTGGGATTCTCTTCTGGTGGGATTTCAAAGTTCATTAGTTGGTTTTTATGTTTTTCTATGTATATTCTCTTCCATACGACGAGTTCACTATGTTTTTGTACGTATTTTAGTAATTCTATGCTATCTTCAATTTCATGATTTTCAGACCAGAAATGAGCTGCTATTGCGGACTTATCAATATTTTTGTATCTTAAGTGCCTGAAGTGTTCTTTCTTTCTAGTGCCTATGTTTCTTTTTGTCCTCCCTATGTAAATTTTTTCACAGTCTTTACACTTAATCTTGTAAATGCCTGACTTTTCCTCTGGTTTTATCTTATCAGTATTATTACTGTGAAGTAGGTTTTTAATGTTGTAATTGTTTTTTGGTGCCAATGTTATATTGTATTTCTTGAATATTTTTTGGAACTTTTTTGTGGCCCAGGGGTGGTAAGTAAATTTAGCAAATCTAGTTTCTTGTTTTATTGGTGTGAGAGCTGTGATCTGTTTTAATTTCTTTTGAAGTTTGAATAATTTTAGTTTTTTATCTACAAGGTTTTTTCCATATCCATTTTTAATTGCAGTTTTTAAGATTTGATGGTATTCGTTTTGATATTCTTGCTGGCTGAGAGGTAGATTTACTAATCTGTGTGTCAGACTGTTGATGGTTGCATGTTTGTGTGGAATTGGGTTGAAACTATTTGCTTTGATGTAATTATCTGTGTGTGTTGCTTTTCTATGAATGCCAAATTCTAGTTTTTCATTGCCTTTTTTGATTTTAAGGTCTAAAAAAGGTAGAGTACAGTCCTCTTCAGTTTCTACTGTGAATTGTATGCTGGGTTCTTGCAGGTTGAGTAGTTTCAAAGCATCATCTATTAGTTTGTAGGGCACTATTGCAAAGATGTCGTCTACGTATCTGTACCATGTTTTAAACATATGAGGGAAGGCTTTAGTAATATGTGTTTCGAAAAAGCTCATGTATAGATTGGCCAAAAATGGTGATAGCGGGCTTCCCATAGCTAGTCCTGAAATTTGTTTGTAATATTTTCCATCGAAGATAAAATAATTTTGATGTATACATGATTCAGTCATTGCCACATATTCTTCTATTGCATTGGCATCCAGGTTTATAGAATTTAGCCATTTTTTCAGTTGAATCAAAAGTTTGTCTAATGGAATGCTAGGGAAGAGGGAGCGGACATCAAAGGATACTAAAGTGTCATGAGGTTTTAGTTTAAGATTTTGAATTTTTTCTACCAGGTCTAAAGAGTTTTTTATGCTCAGAGTATGGAATTGTGGAAAGGACTGAAATTTTTTGGACAGCTATTTTGCCAGAAGGTAAGTAGGAGTGTTTATATTATTTACAATGGGTCTCATGGGTATGTTGGGTTTGTGTATTTTAGGCAAACCATATAGTCTTGCAAGGGTAGGGTTGTCCGGTTTGATAGTTTTTTGTTCTGCAGTTGTTAAAATTTTACTATTAATGATGGTTTTTTGTACATCTTTTATGCATTGGTTGAGTGGATTAGAATCTATTTCTTGGAAATAGATCTTCATCACTAAATCAACAGATGGCAGCAGCAGCTCCAGAATTACCCACACCACTGGATCAAGCTTTAGTCGCATAAGAGCAGAAGATGCAAACGATAATTTGCGAAACATGTCCTCAAAATAGGTACGAAAGTGAAGCAGATGTGTAATAAATACGACTCATCTAAAAATTAATAATTATTTCGCTTCACTCTGGTGTTCCAATACAGTTAAATCTCGATATGTTAATAACTGTTTTATTTATCACTCACATATTTATTTATACTACTTGTTAAATTAGTAATGTAAATATGTATTCTGTCTTTTACAAGCTTGACGATGCTCTGTAAAAATATTATAAATGGCAGAAAAAAATAAAACTCCCAAAATAACAATTCTGGGATGACACCACAGACAGAGATTCACTTTCCTTGCAGGTGACAATGCTGATTCTTGTGATTTACCACTGCTGCATATTACTAACTTTACTCTCCCAACTGCTTCATTCCAAATGCTTCTTCTATCCTTGAGGCTGAACAAAGTTTACATTGACCTGAAGTGTTGTTCTCCAAATTAAAGCTCTTCTTCCTTCATTTACAGTCATATTCATCTCTTTTAATGACTCAAATCTTAATTCAAATTCTTTCTTGCCATAGTCTGTTTGTTGGGAATTGTTGCACCTTTTAACTCTTGGCAAAAAGCATTTCTCACTCAAATTTCTGACTTTGTACCCCTTCTCACAATTTGAAGGAATCTATTACTTTCCAGCTGACCAGTTTTAGTTCCATTTTCACTTCTATCTTCTACCTCTTTGTAATGCATTAGCAATACTGTGTAGTCTTATGAATTTTAACATATGATTTCTAAATTGGGTAATAAAGTGAAGAGCTGTTTCCAAACATGTGAGCTAAAATCAGATATGTCCCTAAGATTAACTAATTGATATGTTATTTAAACTTCTCTTCAGATAAAAGCAATTGGATTTGAAGTTGTTTGCTACATTTTTACATTCAATTTACATTCTTGTTGCATTCAATGACCACGTAGCTTCAGTTAAATTAATTAGACATCTTCTCATTTCTTCTAAATAGCTTTCAAAAACAAATTTTTGTAACAAAGAAACAAGCAAATGAACAAATTTACTAGCAGGCATGGTAAAAACAAAGTTTAAAAAGATGTGCCACAGCTGAGATGTTTAGGAGCTACAGATCTAGAAAGCATAATGGTTTAGTTTAGAAAAATAAAAATGTTAAAATCTTACCTGCACAGTTTTGGCTAGTTGTTCATCAGCAATTTTACGAGCTTTAGATAATGAGATATTGTTATCAAATTTCACAGCCTTCATTGCCTCAAAATATGCAGGCATGGTTGTTAAATGTGGACTACTTCTAAGAGGGGAGATATCCACAACTACCAACTTTTCCACCAATTCTGGCTGAAAATGTGTTATAATATAAAATTATGCAAGGAAATTTAAAACATTTTAATCACCATTATAGCCACAATTATTCATGTAAAATATAACACAACTTTTCATAATTTAAGTCAAAGATGTAAAGGTGACCTATGCTAAGATAAGTTAGCAATATCACTCACTACAGTTAATATAATGTTAATTTTATAATACATCTAAAGAGGTTGTCTTGTAAAGGCTACACATATTGGAATATTTAATGATTACACTCCATGTGAGACTGCTTTACCACTGAGCTATCATAGCAACGTGCCAGCATGACAAATTCTCTAGCTGATTCACATCTTCCCAGCAGACCACAAAGAAATCTCAATTCAAGATCATTTACCTAAATGGCGACTTAATTCCTGGGCATTTTGAAAGTTCCCATACTTAATGAAACTTATTCCTTTACATACCTCATCTTAATCAAGTTAAAAGTTTGCAATAATATATATATATATATATATATATATATATATATATACATTATTGAAACATTATATTTGTTAACGATGCTGTCAAATGCCAGGATATAACCTATCGCGATCATGGAATCAACAGGGCACCCTATTTGCAAGAAGAGTTTCATTACACAATTTGTTATAAGTACAAAGGAGATATAATAAGTCAAATCTGGAAATTAAGATTGTTCTATGGAGCTTTTGAAATGACATAATCTGCCAATTTTGACTTAGCACTTCAAAAGTAATGTTACAGTATTAGAACATTAAAATCACTGGCACAGTATATCTTAAAAATGATTAATTTCAGAAAGAAAAAAAGAAGATATAAATTCTGTGCATTAATGACTTTTAAATTTTTCATTTAAGTTTTCTTATACAAAATTAAGTTAAATTACTTCAGAATTAATGCTTCACTAGCTATTCACAAAAATTCAAGATGTACATTTTATTAGCTGTATAAATATCCTAAACCATTTTAGGGAAAATGTTGTTTAAGTTTGAATTTATGAGTCACTATGTTTACACTCAGTCTTCACTTACTTGTTGTTGTATAATTGAAACGTTTTCAAGATCATTCGATCTCATCCTCAGCTGTTTGGTGACTAAATGAACCTCCCTCTTCTTCCACTACTACGGAGCTCCGATCACTCTGCCATCTGGTGTTAGGGGCACTAAGTTTTAATACTTCATTTAATGCCGGGATTTCAAAATTTATAACTTTATCACGGTTTTTGTTTATGAATATTTTTTCCCAAATATCAATTTCTATGGGTGTACTTAAAGATTTTAACAGTTTAATGTTGTGGCCAATGTTGTGGTTTTCTGTCCAAAAATAGTGTGAAACTGGAGATTTTTCTGTTTGTTTCAACTTAATGTTCCTCTGGTGTTCTTTTTGCCTGGTTAACAAGTTTCTCTTAGTTTTTCCTATGTAGCTTTTTTCACAGGTTTCACAATTAATCTGATAAATTCCTGATTTCAAATTGTTGGGGATTGTATTTTTTAGTGGTTTATTTAGCAGGTTCCTCAGACTGAATTTGCTTTGGGGTGCTAGTTTTAAGTTTAGTCTTTTGAAGATTCGTTCAAATTTTCTAAAAGCCCATGGATGGTAGGTGAATTTTCTATATTGCCAATTTGTGTTATTAAGTGGTGTGAGAGTGGTATTTTTTGATCTTATCTTCAGTTTTTCTTTCCTCTTCATCATGTTCTTTATGATGGCCTGGTTGAATCCATTTCATACCGCTATGTCTTTTATGTGTTGTTGTTCTTTCAAAAATTCATCCTTACTCAGTGGGATGTTGTATAGCCGGTGAATTAGACTTCTAAAGGCAGCTAGTTGATGTGAAACTGGGTTGTATTCATTTTTCTTTATGTAATTATCTATGTGTGTGAGCTTCCTGTATATTCCAAAATCTACACCATGACGATTTCTAGTTATCTTGAGGTCCAAAAAGGGTAGGGTGTTGTCTCTTTCTACTTCCATAGTAAATTGGATGTGATTATCTTGCAGGTTTAGTAATTTTAGAGAATCTTCTAAATCCCGGCATTAAATGAAGTATTAAAACTTAGTGCCCCTAACACCAGATGGCAGAGTGATCGGAGCTCCGTAGTAGTGGAAGAAGAGGAAGGTTCATTTAGTCACCAAACAGCTGAGGATGAGATTGAATGATCTTGAAAACGTTTCAATTATACAACAACAAGTAAGTGAAGACTGAGTGTAAACATAGTGACTCATAAATTCAAACTTAAATATGAAGAATACTTCACTGTTAATAATGCTTCTGCTTTTAATATTTATGAAAATGTTGTTGTTGTTGACTAATGGCACTGGGATTAGTTGATTTGCATCATTTTCCCCCTAGCTTCCTTGAGACCGTTACATTTGCCCAAATGGTGTTTGTTCATGATGACATCCTCTTTACAGATAGTGCATTTGGGTGTAGGTATGCAGTGTATTTTATAAAGGTGTTCTGCAAGACAATCATGGCCAGTTTCCATTCTAAATAGGGCTACTGCAGTTTTTCTTGGTAGTTTTTGTATGCCAGTTTTGTCTCCAATGTTCTTATAATCCTTTTCTTTTAGTTTATCTTCTTCATCAAGTCTCTGCTGTCTTTTAAAATGTAGCTTAATATTGTTTAATTGTTTATTAATTTCAGTTTGTCTTACGGGTTTTATATTTTGAATTGCACCTATTTTTGCTAGTTGGTCAGCATGTCTCTCTCTCTCCCCTTCTGCTTCATATCCCTCCCCACACTCACAACATCTATGCATTCATTTGCATTTTCTTACCATACATAAATGAAAGAAAAAGTAAAAATGTTATAGCTTGCTATTAATTCTTTGTTAGTTGGATATATCTTACTAACCTAGTGGAGACAAACAAAAGCAGCAGAATAATGTGTAAAAATCTATTTGCATTGCAGAAGCATTTTTATAGTTTGTAAAATATGTCTTACGTTTTCTCTTTCTTTCCCCCTTGTTTTTTTCATTTTGGCAAAAACACATCTGCATACATATGTTATTGAGGATATAAGATGGTTCTATTATTTGGACTCAGTAAGTGCAGATGATGATCCAGATATGACTCCTAGGCATGGCACTAAGTTTTACAAGTTTATTTAATTTTTCCACAGCTTCTAAACAGTTGATGGCACCCCCCCCCCCCCAAAAAAAAAAACACCCTAGAATTGGTTAAGCACAAAATACTTCCATTTTGAAAATGTTATTTGGACTCAAGTGTTGAAGATCCCTAATTCAAATCCTCTCAACAGTACAAATTAATCATGATAGTGGTTAACCACAAAGCCTGAAAATGCAAAGCACTTGAAGCTTTATAAATCAACTTTAAGGTATACGTCTAATATATATCTGAAATTGTACTGGATTGTTGGAAAACTTATCCTTAAAGCTTGATTCAACTTTTCAGTTTAATGTCAGCTTATACTACGAGGGCTGTTCAATAAAGAATGATCACAATTTTTTTGACAACATACCTTTACTCATCCTCATAATTTTGATGGTTCTTCTCAAAATAGTCACCCCTGAATGTGATGCACTTGTCCCAGCATTTCTGCCAGTCTTCAAAGACATGCTGGAAACCATTTTTTGAGAGATCCTTCAAAATTGCCTCCGCAGCTTTCACCACTGCTTCTAATGATGGATAATGCCTCCTACAAAGGCATTTCTTCAAGTTAGGGAATAGAAAAAAGTCACATGGAGCTAAATCCGGACTATAGGGAGGGTGAGGGATGCACTTCACATTGATTTTTGCAAGATATTCAGCAACAACATTGGCAATATGCAGCCGCGCATTATCATAGTGCGGCATCCAGCCTGCTTCATGGAAATGTGGTGTTTTGCACCTGATATGGACTTGCAATGTTTTCAGGACATCCCTGTAGTATTGTCCAGTTACTGATGTGTGTGCAGGTGTGTGTGCAGGTGTGTACTAAATCCGGACTATAGGGAGGGTGAGGGATGCACTTCACGTTGATTTTTGCAGGATATTCAGCAACAACATTGGCAATATGCAGCCGCGCATTATCATGGTGCGCCATCCAGCCTGCTTCATGGAAATGTAGTCTTTTGCACCTGATATGGACTTGCAATGTTTTTAGGACATCCCTGTAGTATTGTCCAGTTACTGATGTGTGTGCAGGTGTGTGTGCAGGTGTGTGCTAAATCCGGACTATAGGGAGGGTGAGGGATGCACTTCACGTTGATTTTTGCAAGATATTCAGCAACAACATTGGCAATACGCAGCCGCGCATTATCATGGTGCGGCATCCAGCCTGCTTCATGGAAATGTGGTCTTTTGCGCCTGATATGGACTTGCAATGTTTTCAGGACATCCCTGTAGTATTGTCCAGTTACTGATGTGTGTGCAGGTACAACATGCTGATAAACCATTCCATGAATATCAAAGAATGAGATGACCATAACTTACCCAGCAGAAGCAAATACTTTTGCTTTTTTGGGGGTTGGTGATGGAGATTTCCACACTGAGCTTTGCTGTTTGCTCTCAGGATCAAAATGATGTAGCCAAGTTTCATCCGCAATGATTACGTCTGAAAGAAACTCCGGATCTTCCTCTAACATCAACTTCAACTGCATGTTACCTCCATTACAGCGGTAGGCGATACTGAACATGTCTGAAGATGCCCGGTTCTCACAGGCGGGAACCAGGAGTACCAACAATGTAACTACTACGGCATGTTTGTTTCACATTAAGCTAACAGAATACAATAAGATTGAATTTTATTGCAAAAAATTATGACCATAAAAAATTATGATCATTCTTTATTGAACAGCCCTCGTAGTTCGAAAAAACATCAAAAGCACATTGCTTTAATTGTGTCTGACAAATATGAAAGAAAGAACTTTGCAGAGGACTTATGGAGAACTTACACCCCTCAGAACTCATACGGGATGCCTGAGTCGGGTACCTGTTGAGGAGCAGAGAAACCATGGATCTGAGAGAGTATGAAGATGGGAGCTCAGCCCATACTTGGTATGAGGGTGAAGAAGAAGGATGATATGAAGTGAAGATGCAATGAATGAAATGAAATGTGATTACAGAGGAATTAGTGGAACAAAGAATTCAAAGAAAATCTGCCCAGATTGCACTTTTTAATATCTCTTACACCCACAGGATATGGCTCACTGTTTGAGTTTTGCTGCTACAAGTGTATACTTAAACTATGTAAATGTCTGTTTCATTCTTTTCTTCAGTGATTACCTACAAGAGCGCCAACTTTTGTAGTTCATTGGAATGTCAAGTTGGATTGTTGTGTTTGCTTGTCCTGCTCTTTCCCTTATAATTGTGGCTTTGCGGTTTCGTAGAATTAAAAGTCCAAGTTGCAGATATTCCAAATGTTCTTTATTTCCGTAGAAATACACTGTTCAATTCTCAGGTAACAACATTACGTCACATACACATCACAATCTACCAAGGTCGATGACAATAACAAACAGCGTTCTGATCAGCTCTCGTTACAACACTCTACAGCTGTTTACTGCTTACGACACTTCGCCGCTGACTCTTGATGAGTCGTCACCTTCTTAAATACCTCATTGATAAATTCTAGATATTTCCAGGATAATAAAGAAACTGAATAATCTCTATCAACCAAGACGTCACCAGAAATTTCCATTTATCTCAGTTTGTTTGTTTCAGCAGAACTTTATCTCGCGCTATCTTTAACTGCTTATGCAAGCTCTTTATTACCGTGAAACACTATCCGTCTGTTGTCTATTTGCGCCGAACCTTTTATGCCCGTTACTACGACAATATTCTGGTAGTTGGCTATTTCTGTTAGTTTGATGATAGTCAGAGTTGTTCTGGTCAGAGTACATAGAGCTTCAAGTGATATGTATGAAACCAATAACCATTTTAAAGTAATGTTTGATATGTGAATATATGTATGTCGAATTACATTTTCTGTAATGAAATATGCTCTCTCTCTCTCTTTCCCATGCACGCACACACACATACACACACATGAACACACATGCACAGTGCACAATATATGAGTGAACTGTTTCCTTTTTTTTTTTTTTTTTTTTTTTTTTTTTTTTTTTTTTTTTTTTTAAGATTTAGTGGATCCCAATATGTACATTTCCATTAAATCTTGGGATTTTTTAGTGAAATGCAATACCTCTTTTATTTACCAAACATAGCACAAAAATTAAAAAATAATGCAGCTGTCAAAAACAACCTGGTTGCATGTAACACAAAAAAAATAACATGGAGAAAAGGAAATTAACATTCTAACCCAGCAAAAAGAACAAATCTGTAAGAAAAGTTATTTTCATACATAGAGACAAAAAGTAGAATTTAAGGGCATTCAGCTTAATATGGTCCACAACAACAATATTTAATACCATTACATTCTGAAAATATGAAAAATAACATTGCTTTTGAGAAAAGTTGGAAGAGATCTCTGTAGGTCCCTAACAATTACCTTTATTAATCAATTTATGTGCAAAATCCTCTACATGAAAAATTATGAAAAATAATAACTGGAGCATTTTCATAAGTTTGCTATGCTTTATATATAAAGTGTTTTTACTTCAATCATTTTTTCATTTTCTGGATATATTTTCACTGCCATTTTACATGTGTTACATTTTCATTTACTTGTATACTGTAATAAGTGCATTGAAAAATAGGTGTCCAAATAGAATTTAGTCTTCTTGTATACCGTCACTCTTGAGGTATTCTTTATGCTTACTGTAAAAGTACTGAGTTTCTGGCCTATTTAAAGCAAATAAAGGTGTGAAAATAAAATTCTATTTCCGTTCAGATTGTAACAATGTTGAATAATGCTTCTGTGGTTCAATTCATCCAACAAAACTTCTATTAAACAAACTGACTTACATATCTCATTGCAGTTAGCATTACTGCTCTACCTCCCATACTATGGCCTATAAATGTTGCTTTGGGGATTTGAAGTTCACTCATAAGAAACCTTAAATCTTCTGCTAAATGGAAATATGTGAAATCAGCACTATGCGGACTATCTCCATGGTTACGGGCATCAACAGCATACACCTGAAACAATGAGTTAAATTTATAAAAACGGCATCAACGGCATACACCTGAAACAATGAGTTAAATTTATAAAAATAGCATCAATGGCATACAGCTGAAACAATGAGTTAAATTTTTAAAAACAGCATCAATGGCATTCATTACCTTGAAACAATGAGTTAAATTCATAAAAACAAACTTTCCATAGAGCATAATGCAACAAAAGTGTAGTAGTACAGTACATATTTTTTAATAGGCTGGTCACTCAAGAAAAATTCTTGAAAGAAAGCAAGAACCATACAGGAGATGGAGATTATTCAATTATAGATGAGTCATACTTATGACACATCAGCTCCACTTACGTACCTATATTGAGGACATGTTTCACGAACCATTGTTCACATCATCAGCTCCAATGTGAGTAAAGCAGAACTACCCACACCACTGGATCAAGCTTTAGTCGCATTGGAGCTGATGATGCGAACAATAGTTTGTGAAATATGTCCTCAATTATAGGAACCTAAGTGAAGCTGATGTGTAATAAGTATGACTCATCTATATTTGAATAATTGTTTCACTTCACTGTGGTGTTCCAATATAGTTAAATTTCGAGATGGAGATTATTTATTCACCAGGTGTAATAGTTTTACAAGATTTCGTCATGTGAAGTATAATAAAGTTAGTTACAATGGAGAGGTACTACTATCTTTATAATTTTGACTCTACAGTTTTAACCATCGACAACAACGTCAAGATGGGTGGAAGTGGATATGACACTTATGCGCGTCAACCCCGCAGGGAAGACTACCGAATAACCTCAGTGGAGCCACCTGGTGATCTAGCACACCTTCTACTAGCTCTACAAAAATATACTCATTCGGTCATTATGTGGCAAATTGTGTGGTAGTGCCTAGTGGAAGATAATAAATATTCAGGAGAGCAATTCCTAAACAGTTGTGAGCAATTGGAAGAAGTAAAATTTTCAACAATTAGTAAAATATTTGGCAGGTTTATGGGTTTAATATTTCCAAATTGATTTAAAAAAAAAGAAGAGGAATCTATGTGATTGTATAGTTGCGCTGCTCGAATGGTTACTCTGACTTTATCTTTGTTAATAGAAACCTCTCAGATAATGCACTGATTATTCTCTCGAAAGAGTGAGAGGGGAACTGCCATGCTTTCCGGACCTGTACTACGCACCAACACATCACTTCAGCCAATGGAATTCACAGGAATCACAAATGACAGATGGATGTTATATCCACATGGAGTATACAGTACATTATCCGAGCGGTTTCTATTAACAGAGATAAAGCCACGATAACCATTCAAGCAGTACAATAATGAATAAGATACTGTAAGTAAACCAACGTTTTCAAAAATGTTAGAAATTGTGAAGCAACAAATACTACAAATTTATAATTATTTGTAACAGAAGCAATTAAATGGTCCAATAGATTTAATGGTTTGGAACAAATATTTATTTAAAAAAATAAAAATCATGTATAAAATTTTGAAATACTGCCAATTGATTCTCTCTTTAAGTTTATTTCAGGAAACTGCACAATTCTCACTTATCCTTCGGGTAGGGCCAATCTCTCACGGCCTGGGTCTTCTCCGGATCTGTGGCCACTTGGGTTGGTGAGACTATGTGGCCCAAGTAGTTGACTTCCTTGCGGAAGAGCTGGCACTTCTTCGCGTTCAGCTTCAGGTTGGTTGCCTGTAGTCTCTGTAGCACCTTGATCAGGTTTTCCAGATCGTCTTTGAAGGTTTTGCCAACGATGATGATGCTGTCCAGGTATTGCAGGCAGGCATCATAAATCAGTCCTCTCATCACCTGACTCCATGAGGCATTGGAAGGTAGCTTTTGTGTTGCAGAGTCCAAAGGGCATAACTGTGAACTGCCAAAGCCCTTGGCCTGTCGAGGATGCAGTCTTCTCCTTGTCTCTCGGGTCTAGAGCTACCTTCCAGTAACTCGACTTCAAGTCCATGGTCGAGAACCACTGCACACCAGCGTGTCCAGGGTGTCGTCAATCCAGGGTAAGGGGAAACAATCCTTCCTGGTGACAACGCTCAGCTTCCTGCAGAGGCGTAGCTCGCCGTCCTTCTTTGTTACCAAGACTACAGGGGAACACCAAGGGCTGTCAGTCTCTTCAATCACTCCCCTGGATCTCGTCCTCCAGCATGTCCCGTACCGCCACTTGTTTTGGCAGCGGAACACGTCTAGGTGGTTGACAAATAGGCCTGGCATCTCCGGTGTCGATGTGGTGGAGCACATGATCTGTGCGGCTGTAACCGCTGTTGCCTTGGCATCTCAGCAGTTGTCGAACTTTCTCCAGCTGTTCTGCGGTCAGGTGGTCGGCCGTCCTATCCAGTAAGCCTTCCAGCCGGGGCCCTAAGTGTTGCGTCGGCTCCCGTGTCTTGTCGATTGAGGTCACGCTGACCACGGGCTCGCACTTCCCCAACTTCGTCCCGGCCTCGACGTTGTGATCGGTGTCTGTTATGTTGAGCAGCTTCACCGGCACAGGCGTCTTCTGTTCCAGCATCATGTTATTGGTCCGCTGGCATTCCAGTCGCGCCGTCACCACCACCTCGCTTCTCGCGGGGGCATCTACGTCTTCCTTCAGGACGACTCTGCAGATTCGAAGACGCTCTTCGGGTTGCCGGAGTATGACCTCTTCTCCATTGAGCCGCAGCACCTTCCTGTCGACGTGGACCGTCGCGTCGTGGATCCTGAGGGCATCCAATCCTAGTATCACTTCAGCCACCTTCGCGACGAACAACCCAGTGACGCACGGCACTCCATCCCAAGGTCAACTTCAGCAGGGCCTCCATTTCCACAGACAAGGTGTCGCCCGATGCCGTCACAAGCTGGTATGATTGACTCGGTTTTTTGACGGCAAACCCCTGGCTACGTCAGGTCTGATGACGGTCACGGCTGCTCCGGTGTGCACAAGTACGCGGCACGGCTTCCCTCTCACCCAAACATCCGTGATAAGGCTGTCATCCATCCGTCGGCTGATGACGCGCAGCGTCACTCGAGGGGATGGTGGTGACGTCGCCGACGTGTCCCTCGTCACGCCGGCCCTTACTCGTTTCTCCGGCTGCTCTCCCTGGTGTGGGCAGTCTTTCCCAACACACGCCACTTGGTCTTCGCCGGCGTCCCTCGGCTGGCCTTCGGTCTCCAGTGTAGCGGATACTCCTTGTTCTCGACTTCGGGGTAGCCGTCACCTTGGCCGCCTCCATCCTCAATGCAGCCGTTAGCGCCTCGTGGATAGTCTTGTCGCCCAGTATTAGGCGAATCTCGGTGTCTCGTACTCCGTCGACGACGGTGTAGGCGGCTTCCCGGGATACGAACTCTGGTGGGAGGTCGACTAATGCTTTTCTGGCCAGTTGCTCGATTGCCAGGGCGAAGTCCTGCAGCGTCTCCCCTGGCTGCTGCGACCTTGACTTCCGTTGGCTGCGGCCAAGCGGTGGTTCCCGAAGTGGTTTTCCAGGGACTCCCAGATATCATTGGGCGTCGCCGCTGTCTGGACCGCATTCAGGACCTCTGCGACCCGTCCCTGGAAGCTGGCTATTAGCTGTGCGGCCTCTTCCACTGGTGCCCACTTGTACTTGGTCACTGTGTCGAATTGGCGGTGGAAGACTTCGAACGTGGACGTGCCGTCGTACTGTGGCGGTTTGACGCTCTCAGATGTTGTGTCGCGACCTGGCGCGTCGGCCTTTAAAACTTTCATCCTTCTGCCGACGATGTCCTCCAACCACGGCGTTCAAGGACTTGGTGTTGCTGTCGGCCTTTCCCTCTACATCGTTAACGCGGTGCGCCAGGCCTTCGACGCGCTCGCCCAACTCCGTGACGTCCTCCATCCGGCCAACTGCTCCTCAAATTTGGCGGCGAGGGCCTCGTTCGCAGCCTTCATTGCTCTGGCCAGGCTGTCGTTGCCGCTTTCAATTCCGTGGCTAGTTAGATCATCTTCGCGGACATCATCGCGGCCAAGTTGCTATTTGCCGCCTCCGTCTTCGTAGTGAGGGTGTCATTCGCCGTCTTCATTTCTTTTAGCACCGTGGCCAGGTTATTTGCCGCTTCCATCTTCGCAGCGAGGGTGTCATTCGCTGTTCTCATTTCTTTCAGCTCTTCTAGAATTTTTGCCAATGCAGCCCCCATCGTCTTGTTCCACTGCTGACACCAAATGTGACTTTGTGGGTTCGTAAAATTAAGTCTAGTTTGCAGAAATTCAAACTGCTCTTTATTTCATTAGAAAGACGTTTATACACCCCTTACAAGCTCTAAAAATGACGTGTCATACAAAAACGCAACTCCAAGGTCTCTCTTTGCTTTACTACACATAAACAAACAAAAGGATTCACTTTCAAATCACTACGCCGCTGCACACACGATTATCGTTTCTCCACTCTCTAGCCTCTCAACACTGGACAGCTTCAACTCCATTCACTGACTAGCTGGCTCCAGCTCAGTTGCATTTATAAACGAGCCGCTGTTTCTCGAAAGTTAGCGAAGTTTCTCGAAAGCTACCGAACTAGCACGATCTTTCGTGATGTAGCGAGAACACCATGATTGGTGATTGTTCTAACAAAAATAAGCATGGCAGGCAACTCTGAAAGGTAGAATCCAAAACTGAACAATTATGCCTTAGCCCGGATTTGAAGCATGGATCTTCCATCTAAGTGTAGCTGATCTACCACTAAGTTACCAGTGCAACATGACAGTACAATATTAAATTCTCCAATTAGAGCAGCCACATGTAGAGCAGATAATCAATGGTTCAAATACCAGCTATGGCATTGAATTTTTCAGTTTTGATTCTGCCTTTCAAAGCAAGGAAATGTTGGAACTTTTTCCCTTCTTTGTTCAAGCATTTCTGACACCTGATTAGGAACATACTCATTACACTCATTTTCTCTGAGAAATGGTATCAATTTCTGATGAATGTGATTTTTAAATTAATGAAACTGTGGATTGGTTTTTTACACTTTCTCTTTCAATGAAACCCAGAGATAAAATACACAGAAGGTCAAAATGGGGGAATGAGGGTCCCATATGCTCTCAAAGATAAGTCTATCTTGAAACAATGAATTTTCTGTAATGAAAAGTTGACTATATGTGCCATTGCACAGTCCTAGTAAAAGGAAGTGAAAGCATGTTCTCGCTCAGTTAATTGGTTACAAAAAGGCTGCAAAATGTTTTACACATACCTTTCATGTTACTCATTTCCTAGAGAAAACTATTATTTCCATTTTTCTCTTACCATTAATAACAGGTCATCAACAACTCCCTCTGCACTGGGATACAGCCTACCACTCGAGAAAAGATTGGCATCCCTAGTTTTCCACATTCCATTCTGAACCAGATGTTATTGTTTCCAGCAGGTAATCACTGTCTGCCAGTCAGTTATTGTGCTGGTTATTTTGGTGTGCTGCGCTTGTATTCTGACAAGTGTTTGAAGTGACAACAATGTATTCTACTATGAAACATGTCTTTCTAGTAGAAAATGCTTTTAATAAACGTGAAAACTACACCAAGAAAGTGAAACAAAGTTTCGTTGCAAAGTTTCCTAATCCAAAACTACCGCACCGAGATACTGTGCATGCAATAGAATGTTGTTCCTGGGCTTGAAGACTGTGGTCTAGACGATGAAAAAATATTTAACGTTTCACCTGTAGCTCCGTCGGGCATCTTCAGAAATTCAGTCCTGGCTGTTCACAACTAGACTGAAACATTAGATATTTTTTCATCGTCTAGACCACGGCTTTCATGCCCAGAAACAACATTCTATTCCATTAATGCCGGCCGTGAAAGCCTATACATGTACATTATACTGTGCATGATTTAATTAATAAATTTTGGGAGACATAGGACATTTTTAATGATGAAACTTGGTTCCACTTATCAGGATGCGTAAATGTACAAAATATGCGAATGTGGTCTACTGAAAATTCCAATGCTATTCAGGAAACCCCTTTACATTCAAAGAAAATTGGTGTATGGTGTGCAATTTCTCGCTCTTGAATTACTGAGCCAATTTTTTTCAACACCTCAGTTAATTCAGATGTTTATTGCTCGGATATTCTTTTTCCATTTACTTCTCAGCTAAATGAAGATGAAGTGAATGGCGCATTTTTTCAACAAGATAACACCACTCGTATTACATCACATAAATCTATGGGACTGTTGGTGGAATTTTTTGGGGAAAGAATAATTACTAAAGGACTGAGCCTCCACGGTCTCCTGATCTTACCCCTCCAGATTATTTTCTTGGGAAGCAGCTAAAGCTTCGGTCTACCAGGACAATCCATAAACAATGAGCTGAAAATGGTGATAGAAGGTTACATAACATCTATAACAAAGGGGACATTAATTACAGTATTTTAAAATAAATTAAAATGAGTGACTCTGTGTCTTCAACAAAATGGTAAACATTTTCTACATCTTCTTTAAACAGGTTAGTTGCATATTTTTTTTTACATTATCTTTCTTGCATGTCATATTTGAACCTAACAGTTTTCTTAACTAGCGGAACATTAACAAGTTAACATTAACACTATACGCTCGCTGCATCCAGTGTTGCCACCAGAATTCCTGGCTCTAGGGGAATCTTGGTTACATGGGAGGTGCGGAGGGACTTTTTGATGACCCGATATTACACCACACATCTATATTTTGATCATGCAGGGGTTCCATATATATTATGTTAGGCTTTTTCAACTCCAGAAAGTTATTATGCCGATGTGAAGGCAGTTCCATCACCTTGTTTAATATACCTGAGTGTTTGCTTTTCTTTTTTAAGTGTTTATGTCAAGAAGTTAGAAATATCTTATTTGACAAAACATACTATATTTATTGTGAACTTCCTGTCACCCACAGGTTGACACTGCAGTCAGCATCACTGGCCGACCAAATGCCATGAAAGTGGCTGGTTGTGTGAAGGATCATTCACACGGTAGAATAATTTTTTAAAATTTGTATAACTTCATTTAATTAACATGTTCTTTGTTTAACAGTATTACGCTATTTAATGTATTTTGTATTTACTTTAAACAAATTAACATTAAAATGTTTCAGCTTAAAGGACATTTTTTACAATTTTTTTAAGAGTTTAGGTCATAAAAGTGAATTTGTTAATATTTTATAGGGCATAAGTGAAGGTGAGTGTAAACAAGTGTGACTCAACAAAACTTCAACATTTTATAGGGCATCAGAATCCTGTCCCTTGTAACAAGTCAAATTAGAAACTTTGAGCTTCTGCCATAGAACTGAATCACAATACAAACATTTCTTCATTTTTTAAATTATGACAGTGTTCTTTCAATTTTATTAAAATAAAATAAATAATATTACCTTTCGCTTTGTTTTGCTGTGGAGTAATTTAGACATGGAATTCCAATTTGTTTTAGACCCCAGTAAGCCATGCATTATTATAATTGGCCAATCTTGAGATGCTGCTTCAGCCTTTGTAGACTCATAAGATGTAAATGCCATCTTTACCGGTGGGAAACTGTAAATTTATTACTGTTGTTAGATTACAAATAAAGGTAGTAGATATGATAATGCATTATTAAATGTCTGTAATTGCTGTTGCTAGATTACAGATATTGTAGTGCCATCAAATAAACATTTGTTTATTCTTAACAAATTCAGATAATTAAATCTTTAAGGAAAAAGGATGTAATCTTCTCAAGGGCTGATAAAGGGAACAAAATAGTAATCTTAGATACAGCTACATACAAAGAAAAAATGTTAGAGTTACTACTACAAAAAGAATTCCAGGAAATAGATTCTAATCCACTCAACCGATGCATAAAAGATGTACAAAAAACCATCGTTAATAGTAAAATTTTAACAACTACAGAACAAAAAACTATCAAACCAGACAACCCTACCCTTGCAAGAATATATGGTTTGCCTAAAATACACAAACCCAACATACCCATGAGACCCATTGTAAATAATATAAACACTCCTACTTACCTTCTGGCAAAATGGCTAACCAAAAAATTTCAGTCCTTTCCACAATTCCATACTCTGAGTATAAAAAACTCTTTAGACCTGGTAGAAAAAATTCAAAATCTTAAACTAAAACCTCATGACACTTTAGTATCCTTTGATGTCCGCTCCCTCTTCCCTAGCATTCCATTAGACAAACTTTTGATTCAACTGAAAAAATGGCTAAATTCTATAAACCTGGATGCCAATGCAATAGAAGAATATGTGGCAATGACTGAATTATGTATACATCAAAATTATTTTGTCTTCGATGGAAAATATTACAAACAAATTTCAGGACTAGCTATGGGAAGCCCGCTATCACCATTTTTGGCCAATCTATAAATGAGCTTTTTCGAAACACATATTACTAAAGCCTTCCCTCATATGTTTAAAACATGGTACAGATACGTAGACGACATCTTTGCAATAGTGCCCTACAAACTAATAGATGATGCTTTGAAACTACTCAACCTGCAAGAACCCAGCATACAATTCACAGTAGAAACTGAAGAGGACTGTACTCTACCTTTTTTAGACCTTAAAATCAAAAAAGGCAATGACAAACTAGAATTTGGCATTCATAGAAAAGCAACACACACAGATAATTACATCAAAGCAAATAGTTTCAACCCAATTCCACACAAACATGCAACCATCAACAGTCTGACACACAGATTAGTAAATCTACCTCTCAGCCAGCAAGAATATCAAAACGAATACCATCAAATCTTAAAAACTGCAATTAAAAATGGATATGAAAAAAACCTTGTAGATAAAAAACTAAAATTATTCAAACTTCAAAAGAAATTAAAACAGATCACAGCTCTCACACCAATAAAACAAGAAACTAGATTTGCTAAATTTACTTACCACCCCTGGGCCACAAAAAAGTTCCAAAAAATATTCAAGAAATACAATATAACATTGGCACCAAAAAACAATTACAACATTAAAAACCTACTTCACAGTAATAATACTGATAAGATAAAACCAGAGGAAAAGTCAGGCATTTACAAAATTAAGTGTAAAGACTGTGAAAAAATTTACATAGGAAGGACAAAAAGGAACATAAGCACTAGAAAGAAAGAACACTTCAGGCACTTAAGATACAAAAATATTGATAAGTCCGCAATAGCAGCTCATTTCTGGTCTGAAAATCATGAAATTGAAGATAGCACAGAATTACTAAAATACGTACAAAAACATAGTGAACTCGTCATATGGGAGAGGATATACATAGAAAAACATAAAAACCAACTAATGAACTTTGAAATCCCGCTAGAAGAGAATCCCACATTTAAGTTCATCACTAAATCAACAGATGGCAGCAACAACCCCAGAATTACCCACACCGCTGGATCTAGCGTCAGTCGCACAAGAGCCGTAGATGCAAACGAAGATTTGCGAAACATGTCCTCAAAATAGGTACGAAAGTGAAGCAGATGTATAAAAAATGCGACTCATCTAAAATTTAATAATTTTTCGCTTCACTGTGGTGTTCCAATACAGTTGAATCTCGAGATTTGTTTATTCGATAACCAGTAATAGTAGATACACAATTATTATCCCTCACTCAAGCTGTATTAAGGAGCTGTTAAAATGTATTTATGAACACAAATGCTTTATTTCAACAGTCACGTAAAACACACTATCAAGACACTCAAGAAACGAAAAAATACAAAGAAAAATTTATTTGGATATGTTTATATTATTTTTCCATTATTTGATACCATTTAATATACATTCCTACAGACTATGGGACCACACTCATGGAATTTCACCAGGTTCAATTGCTGTAACATCAAGAGCATTATCTAAACTTCAATAAATAAATGTGTATGATATTTGAATAAGCTAAGGATAGTGAAGTGATTTAAAGTTATGGATAAATTGAGTGAGAAATTGGAAGACTTACATCACTTTATCTTTAAACCGGTCAAGACAAAGTGTTACGTGATGTAAGTGTTCAAATTTCTGAAACACTTTATCAATAAATTTATCATAAATATTTATAGCCCAATTAGAAAATGCCTAAGACAATGAACAGATAACAAATTTGAACTGAGTGGCAACACAAATTACTTGACTTGTTTACAAAACACTATAGTTTCAAAAGTTTTTGTCTACATTTAAAGCTGTAGTCATTAATTCGACTCATACTTCCAACTTTTAAGTTATTTTATGACTTACGAGTTTCATGGTGGATTTTTCTTCAGATATGGCTTTAAAAATAGTTTCAACTTATGTTTTAAAACAGAAAACAGTTTTATAAGCTTAGTTGTGTAAAACCATATGAATGTGGTTTTATACAACAAAACTTTTTTGTTATCATAGAGAGAATACTGAACTGTCCCAGTTAGCAAATTACACTTTTAAGTAGTAAACAGACATGATAAAGCCATTAAAATATGTCCAGAAGTATAATAGGTTTGTAATGATTGCTTTAACATTACACATTTGATTACCTTGATGTAATAATGATGAGAAACAAACAAATATATTTTATATTACATAGCTTTTCTTGAAAAACAATATTTTGAACAATTTTACCAATTGTTTTCCATGTTTAACAATTACAATGATTCTGTCAGTCTTCAGCTTAAAATGTTGCACTTTTTGTTACATGGGAAAGCTATAAATTAAAAAAAAAAATGTTTTGTATTGTCACCCAATTATCGGAAGGCACGACCAACTGAAGCTGGTTGGGCGACAGGAGGCATTCAGCTATGCCTACCCATTTATCTGTGTAGCGCTCACGGAGGGGATGGTTAAAAGAGCGGCACGAGCGCTGTACCGTCTCTTTCCCCTCCCCCTGACGTCTGGAACCATCGGGATGATTTTCCGAGCCGTGAAGCTTCCAGAAACAGCGATCTTCCTATATAAGGCCTGCAGTGGATGAGTCAGTCCAGTTCTTGACAAGCAGCCGTGAATAGCGCAGTGCTAGCAAACGGACTGGAAGACTGTGTATGTGTATCAGAGGAGTTGTACGTAATTGTGAGTGTGGAGTGGACATGTGACAGACGAACTGGTGGATTGTAATTGCGTGCGCTACGTAATTCTATGTAATCGGCAAGTGTTCCAACTGTAATTCGGTGGAAATGAAGAACATTTTGAGTTTGTGCAAATGGACTTTTAATTTCACGAACCCACAAAGTCACAGTATGATGAATCTTGGATTCATTGATGACAAAGACAGTAGCAATCTTGTTTTAAACATAAGTAATGTCTTAAAGTAGGTATCTGATAACTAGTAGAAGTGAGTCAGATATTTGTTACCTATACTTACTTTACATTTGTTACAGCCAGTTTCAGAAGCATTTCCTCCCATCCTCAGCTGCAGACTGACTACTGGCTGAAACTGTTGCATAATGGCATCTTCTGTTGGTAGTACTTTGAAGTCTTCTGGATAAATCTATGAGTGGACATCAAAGTTCATCATGTGAATTTGGTTCTGTTGTTGTTTTCAAATGCTAGGCTTTGGCAATGAAGCCATTAGCTCTCTTGCTCTCCAATATTTCTGTGTAGTGGGTCTGGCAGGTAGGGCTTCACAGGTTAAAAGATGTTCTTCAGCCATTTCCTCTTCTTTGTTGCACAGAGGACAATTTAGACTTGTATAAATTCCTATTCTGTGTAAGTGTTTGGTCAAATAATCATGTTCCGTAAGTAATCTAAAATTTGCTACTGCAGCTTTACGTGGGATTTTTAGATTAATTTCTGGATTTTTAATTAAAATGTTCCATTTTTTATCTTTGGCTTTGTTAGATATTGATTGGTTTTGTTTGTTTTTATATTTGCTTTTGATTAATCTTTTTATGGATGTAAAGGGTAAGCTTTTCCTTTTGTTCTGAATTAAATTTGCACCTTTTTTGGCAAGAAAATCAGCTGATTCCTTTCCAGCAATTCCACAATGTGCAGGTATCCTCTGTAATATAATTCTTTTCTGTAGTTTTTGAAGTTGTTGGATCATTTTGTGACATTCTTTAATTTGGATTGACCTCATTTTATATGAACTTATTGCACATAATGCTGCTTTAGAATCAGAAAGTATAACAGCAGTTTTGAATTTATCTATTCTGTATAGAAGGTGTTGGAGTGAAATATGAATAGCCGTTACTTCTGCTATCCTGCTGGTTGATAGAATGAGAACAGCGCACACTTAATTCCTGCTCCTGAGTTGTTGTCCAAGTTAGATCCATCTGTGAATTTGGTTCTTGAAAATGTAAATGTTCTCCCTTACTGTCAATTCCAGGGTATTCTTGCCTATTTTAGCAATTAAGCTTCTGGTTCAATTTCACACTTATGGTTCCAAAAGTAAGTTGCAGATTTGTCCATTATGTTTCTATATCTGAAATGTTCTTTGATCCAAGTTTCTAAATTACTTTTACATTTTCCAAAATAAATTTTGGCACTGTTTGTACATTGGATTTTGCATATTCCTGATTTCTTGTTATTTAGTATTGTGATGTTTTTACATGGCTGGAAGTTGGTTTCACATCTATAGTCAGCCCTCTTTTTCCTCAGTAGAGTCCTGCCAGATCTTTTCATTCTTTCTTCTCTAGGTCTAGTGGTTTGTCATATGGCAAATGCTCAAGGTGTTATACTTTCCAAAGAAATAATTGGTACTGAATATCAAAGATGTTTCCAGAGAAATTATTAGCAATATTGTAGCAAATGAAAACGCTAGTTAACTAATAAACACACTTTATTTGGTTGTTAAAGGTTAGTATACTGCTAATGTTATGCATAAGTCATGTTGCATGTTGCACACACTTAGCACACAGAGCAATTCACAATGAACCACATTTTGAACCACTGAACCACTTAAGACTGTCACAGTGATGACTGCACTCAACTTGACTCATTGGCTCTCATTATCAATGCTCACTCCTTATATAGGGCTCAAACCCAGGCAGAGCTTTCAGCGAACCTTCTACACACATTCTAAAGGAATACTCCAGAGGCAGCAATACAAAGTACAATGGCTATTGTATTTGCCAGTAGTGAGAACAGAGTAGGTCATTACAACAGGTAGGTGTTTGAATTCATCTGGTATTCATAATAAGTAATGGTCACAGTGATAATACACTTATGGGATGCCAATATGATACGGTACTGTATGTAGGACACTCTTCTGATCAATTTTGGGATATATCAATTTTCTGCATTCTTTACCTGCATTTACTGACTTTTAACTGCAGTTTTTCTGGCATCTTTTTGTCATTTGTATTTCACTATTCTGTATGGTTTCTGTGTTAAGCCCATTGTAGGTGATGATGTACATTATATGCTTATATTCCTTTGTATGTCTGCCCTGGTCATTGAAATTTTAACCATTCTGTAAGCCAAACTTGAATACTTAAAATTGGTGTGGTTTCAGGTTATAGCTCTTGAATTTGATATAACTGTCAGCATATCAGGATTTTCCGTGAAAACCAAATGCCAGTTTATCATCACTGTTCATGATCTTCAGATCTAAGAACAGGAGTTGGTTATGTTGTTTTACTTCCAGTATTTATTTTTAGCTGTACAAGAACATTTTGATCTGGCACACATTTATCTGGATTTCTGGTTTAGCCAATTGATTCTTCCTTACTTCAACACAAAATATGTGCATCTTTGATAAATATGTATGAATGCATACAGTGATAATATTGACAATGCAGGTAATGTAAAGGTTACCATCAGTCAACACTTCAAGCTATTAAAGGACCTGTTATTACTGTGCTATGCTAATGATTAACATGCAGCATATCAAAGCTGGATGAGAAGATGCAGCATATTCCGGGTAAAAAAAGTGACATGTTATCGCCAATTATGAATTTGCATTTCACATGTGGACATTTACTTCTAATAAGACCAAGGTGAACAATAAATAATATGCCAATAAGGCATAAGGCAGATGTTGCAATGCCGCATTTGACTTCACGTGGAGATAACTTTTTGTCATTTGTGATTTCTTTGATTTCATTAGCTGAAGCGGCATGCTCACTGCATCAGCAAATTCCGATAACAAACAATGTATGTGGTATGTATTACCCGAGAGGCTTCTGAGGTTTCTTTCAAAGGTAAAGTGTATATTAACTATTTGAGTAGCATAATAATACCATAATCAGTTATCACAGAACAACAAAACTAACATGATTATGTTTCATTAGTTTTCATGTAAGCTCTGATTGTAGCAGTATATATCTCATCTGTAATGTTTTCAATTCTTTTCTCTTCTTTTGCAGTGATATGGATTTCACTGTAGTAAATCAAAGTTTGTATTCTGATAATAGTATGTTTCCAGATTATTCCAGTCACTCCTAGTCTGGATAAACAATGTTCTCATATACCTGTCTTAGTTTCAGAAGTTTTAATGGATCATAAACTCTTTGGGACTATAGCAAATATGTTGCGTGGAAATCAGGTTTTAAAAATCAGGGACAAAGATCCAACTTCCTTCTACTAGTTATCAGTTATAAACACTTATCACTAACCCTAATTTCTTTTAGTTGTAAATTATGCTAGCTATCCTTTGCTCACAATATCATGACTGATGAGTATCACTTGGTGGGTCAGAAACTTTTCACTTAGTTCCATTCAAATTAAACAAAGCTTACATTAGATAAACAAGCAAATAAAATATATCAGCTTAGTTAGCTTTCCAATATGCCCAAAAAGAAAAAGAGGTGTGGGAAGGCAAAGGAGATGCAAGGAGACACTGTGGAGATGGGACAGGCAGTAGTCTAATCCATGAAGTGTAGCAGGACCTGAAAGCATGCATACATACATATATAAAATGAAGGTAATTAATTATTAATTTTGTAAATGAATTTCTACATGTATCTATTTGTTGTGTTACTGACATTAGATGTATTGCTCTTTGTTGCAGAGCCAAGCCGTGGCTGAGTATTTAGACTGCTTGGCTCTCACCAAGGTGGCTCGGGTTAATCCCAGACAACCACAAAATGGGACTTGTGATGGACAACACGATGCTGAGGCAGGTTTTCTCCAGGCTCTGGTTTCCCTCGCCATCTCATTCCACCGATGCTCCATCTTCATCTCAAGTATCATCATATGGCCTGCAGTGCCATATGTAGTAAAAGCAGGCATTAAACACTACACACACACTTCTTTGTTGCAGCATAAATAGCCTTAACGCTAATATGTTTCTTTCTGTGCTCCATAATTGCAAAGTATATTTGTTTAATACTTCTTTTATATATTATTTGCATTGTTTTTTTAATACCTATATACCTGAGTTAACTTTCCTTATGACTTTTTCAACATGTCCAATTCCATTCCATTTCAAGTTACTATTATTAATTCTAAGAAGCGTCTATTGACTTTTCCTAGCAGTGTTTGTCCTATTTTGTACCTTTATTTCTGTTTTTTCTGTAATTAGAATCAGGGTGTTATCTGCATACCTTATCACTAGGGCCCGGATTTTGATGAAAAGTCATCTTTTTTCTGAGTAGTCACAGACGATGCTTATTGGAAATTAAGTGCATTCTGGAACAAATACGTTAGATATATATGGTTTTATAGGTCATCAAAATGCTTGATATTTCCACATTTTTATAATAGTCATTTTTTAAAAACTGGATGCATTTTCAGGTCATTTTCTTTCTTTTTCACGACTTTATTGGACATTTTCATCTGTAGCCCGCATTCAGGAGGTCCGGGTTCGATTCCCGTGGCCAACCTGACCCTGACTCATGGGCTTTTTGGTTTTTTTTTTTTAAATAATCGTAAGTAAAAGTTTATTTATATCACCTGTTATGAAATAATAACTTTATAAGTGTTGTAAACATGTATTTAACACAGGTCAGCGTCCTAACAGAGCTGCTGAATTTATGACGCTTCAGTTCGAGGAATCACTGATTACATCATGCAATACGTGTTGGATTGCATCAGTCAGGAGTTCTGGAGCTGGAAGTGTAGCAGTGAGGAGAGAGTTTGTGAGGTGTTAAATTTGTTGTGTTGTGGAATTGAAATGCCAAAACAAAAACATTTAACTGCGTCCTGTTTAAAACAGTATGTTTCAGAGTTTGGCGGAAACATATTCTGTACTGATGGAACTGTATTGTTCTGTAAAGTGTGCGAAATTAAAGTCGCTGCAGACAAACGATTCACCGTACATGCTAGGCGGGAAAACATTTGCGAGCTCTTCAAAATGTGAAAAAAAAGGACAAGCGTCTCAGTTACTGTTAAAAGAAATACCTTTGACGTCAAGTAACAAGTCATCTTCCTTTTATAAAGAATTATGTGAAGTGTTTGTTAGTGCAAATATTCCGCTAGGGAAATTAAATAATTCCAAATTACGAGATTTTCTTGAAAGTCACACTGGTCAGACAATTCCAGATGAATCACATTTTATAAAATTGAAAATGACCTGATGAATTTTGAATTTATTTATTATTTAGTTTGAATAACTGCATTATTTACTAGGAAAGTTAATTTTAAAATGTGTTTACTCGAACCCTATATTCATTATTTGTCGGTGACAGTTATTAATTTATTATTATGAAAGAACTTGTTAATTCTTGT
Organism: Mantis religiosa; assembly: GCA_030765055.1. NCBI lineage: Eukaryota > Metazoa > Arthropoda > Insecta > Mantodea > Mantidae > Mantis > Mantis religiosa. The sequence continues at coordinate 56,017,614 of CM060951.1, read as the reverse complement.
TAGGTCATTTTTTTATATTTTATGTGCAGTTTTTTATATTTTAAGGGCATTTTATAGCTCATTTTTAGAGAATTTTTAGGAAAACAACTTCTGGGCCCTACTTATCACTATTCCTCCATTTCTATTATTATTTTAAATATGCTCTTAATATATAATAGAAATAGATACGGTGCTAATTTTGAAACTTGTGGCAGTGCATGTGCTACTTTTTTGAATGATAATCGAATTTTAATTAACTTTCCACTTAAATTATGTATTATTTCAATGCATACATAGATTCCTTTTTTGGAAGTTTGAAAACAGTGTTGTAATAAATTAAATATAAAGGGAGTCGATTAATGACACTAAACAACACTTACTTTTAAATTTTCCCGGAATATGTTTCAGAGACTTTGCCTCCATCGTCAACCGGATATCGACTGGCTTTAATGGCAATACACGAATGCATGACGAAAGAAGATGCTATAGCAAATAATAGAATTAGTAACGATAATAACTGGTAGAAAACATTAGTTGATATCTGGTTGGCGATGGAGGCAAATGTCTCTGAAACATGTTCCGGGAAAATTTAAAAGTGTTGTTTAGTATCATTAATCGACTTCCTTTAAATTTAAGCATACATAGATTTTTGTTTCGAGACTTTTTAGATAGGATTATTGGTTTTAAGTGGGAAGAGGTTTATGAGGTAGCATGTTACTCCTATGGATATGTGTACAGGATGCAAAACCCACTGCACCTGTGGGCTTAGTTAAAACTAATCTAAATTTTTATGGAGAATATGCATCTGTTTAATATCCAGCCACACACTTTCAGACACACCTACATATTTCTGTAGATGAGCAGCCAGAGCCTGGCCTAGCTGGCTGAAGCACTGCCAATTGAAGAAACATGCATGTGCTGAAAATACCAACACTGTGTATCCAAAATGGCAATACACGAATGCATGGCGAAAGGAGATGCTGTAGTAAATAATAGAATTAGTAATGATAATAACTGGTAGAAAACATTCCATATTTTGGACTTCTTCTCTTGTATTCTTTTATGTTTGGTACTATTCTGTAGAAAGAGTAGTCTGCTTAGTCATTGTTTCTCAATGTAGAAGGGCTGTAGTGTTACTTCGTAAGTTAACCATGGCGGTTCATTCTTTGCAATGTAGATAATAGTTTTCACATGCACAGCTTTCGCTCTTTTTATCAAGGTTGAATTGTTTATTGAGAATGTTCCCTCATTAGTTCTACTACGTATTTCATGCTTGGCAATACTTTGATATGGAGTAGTTGGCAATACATTGAGGTGACTGCAGATTACAGAGATGAACTGTAATAGATGGGTAAGGTTTGCTCTGGCCATTACAAAATAACTGCAGTTTTTTATTATATCATGCAAACATCTGTATGTTCCCAAGCTTTCACCATATCTGGAGTACACAGTGGCACAACTATACAGTATTTTTATACCCTACTCATGATAATTATCTTGATAAAGCATAATTCCATGTAATTTTGTTGATGTTGATGTTAAGGATTTCTTTCTTCAAATGATGGGATTTCTAAAGGGAGTTGCCCAAAGAAGTACAGAACACTATCAATGACTAAGTCAATATATTAGTCTAAAAACCTGATAAGAATCTAACATCTTAGAGCCATGATAATTTGAGCAGACTGATTGGTCAAAACAGGTGACCTAAAAATTAAAAGAACTAAAACAACGTACATACAATGAAAAAAGATGGCAGATTAACAAACCAAAATAATTTAATCTGTATAAAAACACGTTCAGCCAAAGTCTATAACTTCAAATAGCTGGGAAATATGAGACAAAGGTAATGTGAATAGTCATAAATAAAAGCCTTGTTAACAGTAAAGCTAATTTCATGTATAAAGACTAAAATTGAGTCCTTTTATAAAATCAGGAACGTTTTCAAAACTGTTGCAGTTTCATCCTCAGCTGATTAGCGACTCATCAGAGTTGGTTATTGTCTGGATCTCTTGTAATTGGCTCCCTCTGTCGGAAGATTCTGTACAGAAGTTCAGTAGACCACTCACTGATGGCACATCAAAATTTAGAATATGTGGAATGTTTTTAATAATAAAAATTTTGTCCCATGTTGTAAGTTCAAGTTTTGTTGACAATGGTTTTAGTAGTTTGATCTCCTCTCTGATGTGGTGGTTATCATTCCAGAAATGAAAAGCAACTGCCGATTTTTCTGTTTGTTTATATTTTATGTTCCTACTGTGTTCCGTTAATCTAGTTTTTGAAATTTCTCTCTGTCAAACCAATATAAAATTTGTCACAGTCTTCACAATTGATCCTATATATGCCTGATTTTTGTTCTGGTGGGATCGTGTTTTTAAGGGATTATTTAACAATTTCTTGAGTGGGAATCTGTTTTTCGGTGCTAGTTTGATGCCATAATCTTTAAATATTTGTTCAAACTTTGGAAATTCCCAAGGGTGATAAGTGAATATTTTGTATTTCCAGTGATCTGTTTTAATTTCTTTTGCTTGTAGTCCCGATTGATTATTATTTTGGTTAAGTTTGGATTGAAACCATTTTTTTGTGCTGTATTTAAAATATACGTAAATTCTTCGTTATATTGTTTTTTATCTAAAGGTATGCTGTTCAGTCTATGGATCAAACTTCTAAGAGCAGCTAATTTATGTGACAGAGGATTGAAACTGTTGCATTTTATGTAGTTGCATTTTAGTCAGTCGCTAATGACAGACTGTGACAGTTTCAATCCTCTGTCACATAAATTAGCTGCTCTTAGAAGTTTGATCCATAGACTGAACAGCATACCTTTAGATCAAAAATAATATAACGAGGAATTTACATATATTTTAAATACAGCACAAAAATACTCAACCAAAAAAAAAAAAAGATCAATCCGGACTACAAGCAAAAGAAATTAAAACAGATCACTACACATAAAAACATAAATAAAAACTGGAAATACAAAATATTCACTTACCACCCTTGAGCATTTCCGAAGTTTGAATAAATATTTAAAGATTATGGCATCAAACTAGCAATAAAAAACAGATTCTCACACAAGAAATTGTTAAATAATCCCTTAAAAAACACGATCCCACCACAATAAATATCAGGCATATATGGGATAAATTGTGAAGACTGTGACAAATTTTATATTGGTTTGACAAAGAGAAATTTAAAAGCTAGATTAACGGAACACCGTAGGAACATAAAATACAAACAGAAAAATCGGCAGTTGCTTTTCATTTCTGGAATGATAACCACCACATCAGAGAGGAGATCAAACTACTAAAACCATTGTCAACAAAACTTGAACTTACAACATGGGAAAAACATTTTATTGTTAAAAACATTCCACATATTCTAAATTTTGATGTGACATCAGTGAGTGTTCTACTGAACTTATGTGAAAAATCTTCCGAGATTATTACAAGAGATCCAGACAACCAACTGTGATGAGTCGCTAATCAGCTGAAGATGAAACTGCAACAGTTTTGAAAACGTTCCTGATTTTGTAAAAGGACATGAGTGAAGTTACAAGTTTTTAAAAGGTATGACTCAATTTTAGTCTTTATACACAAAGGTAATGTACTCACAAAACATGTAAAAGATCAGGAGGATGTCACATACATAGTCAGTAGTGTAAAATTACTGCAAATACAGATAGTCCATAAAACTTTAAAATATATTTGCCTACATGAATGCTTGTTAGGTACATCCAATTTCGCCTTATACCTAATTAACAGAGAAAGCTAGTATATTCAGAGGATTCAATTATACTCTTACAGCACACTTTGTTATTGAATAGTTATTCTCTAATATGATTGAGAAAATATCTTTTATGTGAACGTCACTGTGCTCTATTATAATTTGACTACTATAACCTAAACGTTATTATTTTCAATACTGTTAACTAAAACAGCAACAGGTACCTAATTGGCTTAAAAGATAATGACGAAGTCCAGTAAGACTGTAAATTGCCACCAGTACTTACACTAAAGCACGCGAACAAAGTGAGCATTAGATTCCTTTAAAGATAAGGAGTGGAGCCAAAGATGCTTTGAAGGAGTTCCGTTAGTCATGCAAATAGATACTAAGCACAAACGAACGATATATTCAGGGTTAATTTCATTTTTTAACACTTTCGTTTCAAATATTTTTGCAAATTATGACATATTTTTACCTTTCTCCTAATCTTGTAATTCCCCCTGTGGCTGTTGCGTTTTCTCCAGTTGTAGTTGTGCATGTTTTGATTAACTGTTGTGCTATGGGACATGCTTTAATGCTAAAGCATTTAAAATTCACACTGGCGAAAGAAATTCCTTTTAGATACATGGCCTATTACAAGAATTTTGAAAGAAATGGAAAGAAAGTAAGACGGGTGTGGAAGTTCACTCAAATTTTGGTCGTTTCATCTTCCCGAAGTGTTCTTTTGTTTTTCTAAATGGCAATGACGATTGACAGGTTCATGACAGGTCTGACCACGGCACAGGACCACGGTCTGACTGTAAAGAAGACTAGGTGCCCCTTTCCATTAGTGCATTTTCCTTATAAAATCCAATTTCAGGTGACTGATGAAACAAAATTCCATATTTTACAAGCAGCCAACCTTCACTTTGTTAGAGCTGTGTAAAACATTATATTATACAATTCTTGATGTCCTTTTTAAATATGTTATACGTGGTTGGCAATACGGAAATGAAATGTTACAGAACAGAACAAGACCAAAGATCAACATCCGTGTGCCGTGTATAAGCTTATTTTTGAGACTTGTTTTGGATGATTCACATCTGGATAACCTAACTGTGATTATATTTGAGAGCGAGAAGTGGTGTGTCTGTAAGTGTTGTTACTTGATAGGCTTGGGGTGGGCAAGGGAGAATACGAACGGAAGATCAACTAGTTGTGTTTTTGACGGAAAATAAGACATGGCGAGAGAATACGACCATCTTTTCAAATTATTAATAATAGGTGATAGTGGTAAGTCAAACAAGCGTTCAAGTCACTTATGTTACTATCCGAGTTTTCATTGTGAAGTGGAATCTTGGAAGGTTATTATGTGGTGCTTTGATTGCACTGGAGTATATTATTTTATTTTTGGTCTGAACAGGTGTGGGGAAAAGCTCGCTGTTGCTACGTTTTGCAGATAACACATTTTCTGGAAGCTATATTACAACGATCGGAGTTGATTTTAAAATACGTACTATAGAAATAGACGGAGAACGAGTTAAGCTTCAGATTTGGGACACAGCAGGTCAAGAGAGATTTCGAACCATAACCTCTACGTAAGTTTTGACATACAAAAATTAAAATTGTAATTATTTGAATCGTATTTTGCTCCAGAATAGAAATCAGTTATAGCACTTTTTCAGGTTATATTGTGCACATTATATCAGCCCTTGTTTTATGTGCATTAGATATCATGCACCTTGCTTTCTTAGTGACTACTTAGTGACTACATTAAGTGTCATTGAATTAATTTTTATCTCAATATTTATTATGTGGCCTAAGTTTTGTGGACATATTAAGTAAAGCTTTCACGTATTCTGCATTAACCAAACATTTGTATTTGGCTGTTTTGTTCTACTGTGAACTTATGTAAATCTGCCCATCAAGGTAAGTGCATAGATTGGAGATAAAGAGACTCAAACAGCATAAGAAAATGGTTCTTTAGAAAAACCAAAGGATAAAATAAGCAAACAACATAAGCACTAAAACGGTTTAATAGTTTTGTGCATACATTAGAATTAGAAGGTTAAAAAAACTTCCTAAGCATACAGTGCCAATGCCAATTTCATAATTTGTGGTGATCTTAAAATCTACATGCTAGTTTATAATGAAGCAAAGACCTGCCTTGCTTCCCAATCAAGTACATTTAACCCAGAATATGCTGCACAATTTCCATTACATCTACTACAGCTATAGATAGGTATAATAAAGTTTCCAATTACAAAATATTCCCTACTGGAAGGATCTGTTAGATCACAATGCTCAGGTACTGATAGTGACTATCAAAAAGCTGCAAGGTTAATAAGAGAAATTGTAAAATTTAATGCAAGGATAATAAGCAGTGGCTGTAAATTCTGACAAGATTTAAAGAAAGAGTCAAATCTTGCCTTTTCTGACCTGCATGTAAATAGCAATTTAATCTACTATGAAAAAAGCAATATTATTTTGGAAACTGACATCCTATAAAAACAAATGATTTCATTTTCAAATTTGAAGAAATATAAATTGTGTTAACTCTAGGTATAAAAAAATGTTGTGTTGCCAAGAAAAAATTATATTTAGTAATGACTTATGCATAAAAATGCATTATTGTTTATGGAGAAGTCAAGCCACTGACTGGCACATTAGTAAGATCGACAAATTTCACTGTTTGCAACAGCATTATACTCCGTTGGACCCTTTCAAGTTAGTGATTAATCTTACAAAACGTCCGTTAGAACAACCAACTATGTTATTACACAGAAAATGAAGCCAGTTATAGTGGAGTAATAAATATTACACAAATAAAAATATTTAATTGATGTCCACTTAAGAAGTTGGTGTTAATACTTCTTAAGATAAGTGGACATCAATTAACAAATATTTTTATTTGTGTAATAATCAACTGTGTATTTCATTTCGTCAAGACAACTTTGCCCCCAGTACCAAGATCTATACCGACCAAGGATATTAGTGGCACTGAACAAACACTATGTCTTCTGGCAGACATAGCTGAAGAAGTGCATACCATAGTCAGCCTTACATTAGCAAGAGCCAAGAAATCAAGAACCAATATTTCATCCTCTGAATTCAGAACATTGAAAACCTACGGCAAGACTTGACTCTAATTGTTTTTTGTGCAGATGGGGACAAGGCCACTATTATCATGGAGACCACAGATCATGATCTGAAAATCAAAAAACTATTCAAAGATCCCTCTTATAAGAAGCTGGAGAGAGACCTGACAGTCAAGATCACCAAAACAACCATGAGTCTCATAAAAAACTCCAGCCTATCCACCGAAGTGCAAAAAAGTGCCATTCCAAATGTGGCTGCTCCACCGAGACTCTACGGTCTGCTGAAGATTCACAAATCTGAAGTGCCCCTTTGGCCCATTGTAAGTGCCAAACATCTTACCACTACCAAATGTGTTGGTGGGCTTCTGTCAACAAATTAAAAATTCCAGATACTTCATCCAGAAAATTTCAACACTGGGTAGACCCTGCGGATTTCTTGGCGAGCTTAGATGTTAAAACCCTGTTCACCAGAGAACAGCTAGAGGACTTGCTGCATCTCATATCTGAAAACTTTCCAGGAGACATCACTCAGCTTTTCTGTAAACACTCACTTCTACAGATTTCAATTACAATGACTGATTCTTCAAACAGACAGATTGTATAGCCATGGTTCACCACTCACCTGCAAACTTCTTCACGGAAAGTTTTGAACATGCAAACCAAAAGCATTCTGCAGATATGTTGACCATTTGTTATCTGGCCACATGGAGAAGAAAAACTTTCTGCCTTTCTCGACCATCTCAACAGTCTGCATGCGAACATAAGATTAACCATGGAAGTTAGTGTATGTATTGAAGTTTCTGGATCCAAAATCTAATAACTCATGTAAAGAAAGTTTTGCTTTATTTCCTCTATATCTATCTTCCAATCAAGTATTTAGCAATGCACGCTAATAATTATTAGTGAACCAGTGTTTTATAATTAACCTCTCAGAAGATTATCTTTCTCACTTGTCATAGACTGTGTCTTTTCTAAAGAGGTTAACTTAAGGTCCAGTAATTGAAATTTGTTTTTATTTATAGATGCTCTTTAACTGTTATGGTACTCAGTATCCCATTATATATCAGAAAGTGTAGAATGTCATATTCACCAACTTCATTTTTATTTAAGTACATTAAGGGTTTCTGCATTGTGAAAATGCTGTAGCATTGATGTTATTAAGTAACAAGATATTGAAAAGAAATAGTATACATATTTGCATAGAAGATAACTACAAAAAAAAAAAAAAAAGTGGAAATCTAAGCATGCGTGTCATCCTCATTGAAAAAGTAAAAAGTGTATTTTAAAATGTTTTTAAAATGTTGCCTGATATAGAAGCAGGACCTAGTCTGGAGCAATCCAAAATATGTGATGTCTTAGTACTCAATGAATTCCTATTTAAAATAACTATGGGAGCAGAGAAAAGGCATTAAAGTTTAAAATTTCACCTAGGTTATACATTTCCAGAACTTGGGCTCACATCATTTTGGATATAAATCTAATATAAAAATTGTAAATTAATGTAAAAAGGTAATATAAAATGTAAGTGATGAAGTGCTAAAAACCGACAAGTAGTTTTTTTTCTCAATAAATTAGGGGATTTTTTTTAATACTGAAATAACATTTGTGATCCTTCAGAAGTAAATGTGTATAATGCTGTATAAAGGATAAACCTTAAGGGCTAGAGATAAACTCATCACAGAAAAATGTGTTCTATACATATAAATACAAATATGCTGATGCAAAAATATTATAAATGCAAATCTCTGTCATGATATAAATACAGATGTAAAATAAAGAAAAGGAGTCATATTTGCTAATTACTATTTCAGCAACTAATATGACACTGTCACATGTCTATTAAGAAAAAGGTGGCATGCTTATTCTTCTTTTTCTGAAAATATATACTTCAGTGTCTACTGAATAAATATAAAGAAAACTGTTTTTAGAAATATACTTAAATACTGTTGTTAATAAATAATAATGGGTAAACCATAAGATGCAAATGAACATTTACTATACAGATAATTTATGTATATCTTGTTCAAGCCACAAGTTATATCAAATACATTTTTTGTAGCATTATCATTTCCAAGATATATTTTGATCGGTGTGAATTTTCCAGTCCTTCATAGTTTTTGTTTGTTGTACGAAGAGCATTGGCTTGCAAAGCATATAGTGACCTACCGTTTTACATTTGATTAATGCTACTTATATGTACAGCAAAATGTGTAACAAAACCATTTCTGAAAATGTTTTATCTCTACTATTATAAAGTAAATAGAAAAATAAGTTTTTTAAAAATAAATTTGTAGCAGAGATGTGAAAGCAACTTATTGTGGATCAGGTCTGTAAAATATCAGATTTATAGAATGTAATAGTAAAGCATATCTTTAGTTAAGTATAAAAGCAAAAGGATTATTGATGAAATCTAATGATAGTAAGTGTACATTCTGAAAAGTAACCATGGGCTTTTTGGTTTTCCTTTTTTGGCAGCTACTACAGAGGTACACATGGAGTTATTGTTGTATATGATGTAACCAGTGGAGATTCATTTGCAAATGTCAAAAGGTGGCTTCATGAAATAGAACAAAACTGTGATGTTGTCAACAGGATACTAGGTATTGTATGATTATCTTCATATAAAACATTATTTTACTAAATGATAAAGCACACTACATTGTTAACCAGTTTAATCTGAATAATCTACCAAAAACTACTGTAGTTTTGCTCATTATATTTTGCAGTGTGAAGGGACATGTTGAGTGTACAGAATATATCAAAACAGTGGATGTTGCCTTATCATATCAGTTTATGCTATTACTTACTCTTATGTTACTACTCCATGTTATACAAACTATGGGAATTGTGTCAAACTGGAGGAGAGGGTGTGTCTCCTTGTAACTATCAGCCTCTGAATGTCAGCCAATTGCAGTGAAATTTTCAGTGGTTAGGGAGATATCTGAAATCTTGGTTATACAGAAATATTTATTAAAAGCAAATTTCTTTTTTTGAACTTCTAATTATATGTAATACACATATTCACTAAAATTAGTACTGTTCCAAAAAGTTCCCCAGTTGCTCTCAATAGCATGTAATTTAAAAGTGTATTTAATTTTTAGTAATGGAATGTTAATAGAAATACAAGTTTATAAATATGTATGCCTAACTAATAATCAACATAACAAAATATCTTTTGCCTCCTAGAAATGGCTTTGTATTTTGCCAGTACGTGAATTAATACTTAATATAACTTCAGCATTTCACTGTGTACATATAACAATTTTAATGTACATGAATTTTGGTAGGGTATAAAATGGCAATTTTTTATGATGTATTACCATCTACTTATAGCTTAAAACATGCAAGATAAATGTGTCTAAAGAGCTAAATATGATTAGTAACAAATACATCTATATCATGTATAAATAAGCATTATTGCTAATTGATAGAAATTAATTGTTCTCCCACACTAGATATGTGTAGGCTAAGGTTTGGATAACTAGAGTCAAACTGAAAAAATTCAATGTCATAGCCAGGATTTGAACTACAAATCTCCCAGTCATCGAATTATATTGGGAGGCTAGAAGACGAATGGAAATGTTTCCAAGTGTATAGAGCATTAGAATAAATAAATAAATCTCCCTGTCTCCGCCCATTTGCTGTTAACTATTGCGCTATTATGGCCAACATGCCAGCATGATATTAAATTCCAATGTGTAAGGACTATGATACAGTGAAGCACAAAATTAATATAATTTTGAGTTGAACTAATACTCAATGCTCCACTTATTGCTAGTATTTACCTAGAATGCATTTCGTTAGGATCTTCCTAACATCATCAGCTGTTGTCGACTAATGGACATTGGTTTGGTGAACTCATTGAAGGCGATTGATGCATCTCTGTCGGTATCTTGATGAACTTGAAGTTTGGGTTTTCTTCGAAATTAAACAATTTTCTTTCATATTTCTTTATGAAGATTTTTTCCCATGTGGTTAATGCAGCTGGACCTTGGACACTTTAATAAGTGGATTTCTCATTCTATATCATGATTCTCCTTCCAAAAATGGTACAACTGCCGATTTATCTATTTCTTTGTTCCTGATGTTCCTAAAATGCTCTTTAAGCCTAATGTTCAAGTTCCTTTTTGTTTTTCCAATGTAAAAGTTGTCACAGCCTTTGCAGTTTATCGGGTACACACCTGACTTTTGTCTGCGGGTATCTCCTTTGTATGATGTGATTTCAAAAGGTGTTGTACACTAAATTTGCTCTGTGGGGCCAGAGTAATATTGTGCTCTTTGAAGACTTTTTGGAAATATTACTTTGGCCCCATAGAACAAATTTAGTGTACAGCACAGATGGCTGTCAACAGTGAACTGTGTATTGTAGCACATTCAATAACATTTCCCATTATGGCATAGGAAATGTTAACAGCATTCTGAAAATCTTAATACATAATTACTCAGAAGAAGCTGCCCAAATTCAAGAAAATTATTGTCTTTGAAAAGGAATTTTTGTTAGCGTGGGTTCACAAAAAGTGAGTTTAAATAACATTAAACTTATATACTTTTGGCAGGGCTTCCAAAATGTTCATAAAACCAGAAGTTTGTTAAAAGCAGGCACATTAAAATAGGGTTATACTATAATTAAAGGGAGATTCACAAGTTACTAAGTGAATTGTAAGAGAGTTTTACATTATTATTTGAAGCAAAAGGTTAGAAACAGTGATGTATTTAACATTGGAAAGTAATGAGTCGGTAATTCAAACACAAAAATCACTTAAATTATCCTTACTGAGACATTATTCGGAGAGAACGGTTTATCCCCATCATCAGCAGTTATCCGACTGGTTGCATCTGTGGTTTCCTGAAGTGAGCTTGTTGTCTGTGAGATGAACTTACAAAGAGAGTTTTCAGGCGGCAATTCGAAATTTAAAGTATACTAATTAAAAGCAGAAGCATTATTAACAGTGAAGTATTCTTCATATTTGAGTTTGATTTATGAGTCACTATTTTTACACTCAAACTTCACTTACTTGTTGTTGTATAATTGAAACGTTTTCAAGATCATTCAATCTCATCCTCAGCTGTTTGGTGACTAAATGAACCTTCCTCTTCTTCCACTACTACGGAGCTCCGATCACTCTGCCATCTGCTAAATAAACCACTAAAACCACTAAAAAATACAATCCCCAACAATTTGAAATCAGGAATTTATCAGATTAATTGTGAAACCTGTGAAGAAAGCTACATAGGAAAAACTAAGAGAAACTTGTTAACCAGGCAAAAAGAACACCAGAGGAACATTGAGTTGAAACAAACAGAAAAATCTGCAGTTTCACACCATTTTTGGACAGAAAACCACAACATCGGGCACAACATTAAACTGTAAAATCTTTAAGTACACCCATAGAATTGGATATTTGGGGAAAAATATTCATAAACAAAAACCGTGATAAAGTTATAAATTTTGAAATCCCGGCATTAAATGAAGTATTAAAACTTAGTGCCCCTAACACCAGATGGCAGAGTGATTGGAGCTCTGTAGTAGTGGAAGAAGAGGAAGGTTCATTTAGTCACCAAACAGCTGAGGATGAGATCGAATGATCTTGAAAACGTTTCAATTATACAACAGGTAAGTGAAGTTTGAGTGTAAAAATAGTGACTCATAAATCAAACTCAAATTTAAAGTATACTGTTTGGTCAGTTAATGGAAATTAATTGTTCTTTCACACTGGTTGTGTGTAGGCTAAATTGTGGAAACGTAGTGTCAGACTGAAAAATTCAATGCCACGGATCTTCTGGTTTCCGTCCAGCCGCTCTACCATTGAGCTACTATGGCCAACGTGCTGATATTAATTTCTCCAACTGACTCGTATTTTCCCGGTAAACCACTTAGGAGTTCTCATAAACACCTGAGACAACTACCTTATTGGCGACTTACAACATGTAAGTACTTTAAGGCCCGGGCTTTATAGTTAACCACTATTAGGTCAATTAATGGTATTTAATTAACAGAATCAAAATCCAAGACACAGTTCAGGAAATTCACATATCATCTCAGAGTGCATCATAAATTCAACAAGATATTCAAGAAGTACATCACCCTAGCCCCAATAAGTAAATTCAGTTTGAAAAAACTTATTATGCAACAAGCTGAAAGACCCAGTACCTGAAAACAAGAAATCAGGTATATTCAAAATCAAATGCTCAGACTGCAATAAGGTCTACATAGGAAAAACCAAAAGAAGTTTACATATTAGATTACAGGAACATATGAGATGTGTGAAATACAAACAAATAGAAAAATCAGCAATAGCCCACCATTTCTGGTCTATCAATCATGAAATTGTACCAAATATAAAACTATTAAAGCCAGCCAGTAATGCAGCCGAACTCAATGTTTGGGAAAAGTTGCTAATTATAAAAAACAAACAGTATACTTTAAATTTCGAATTGCCACCCAAAAACTCTCTTTGGAAGTTCATCTCAGACAACAGATGCCACCACAGACAACCAGTTCACTTCAGGAAACATGGATCCAACCAGTCAGATAACTGCTTACGATGAGGACAAACTGTTCTCCGAAACATGTCCAAGTAAGGATAATTTAAGTGATGTTTGTGTTTGAATTACCGACTCATTACTGTCAAAAAAGAGTTTTACATTATTTAAAATTAAAGATACAGGGGTACTCTTATTTCAGAACTCTCACATTGCACTGTAGCAAAAGATACAGTGTCCCGTTGGGTGGAATTTCAACCAACTGGACACATCGTTTGGAAAGCATTAATGCTCTCTAGCTCAATGAGTATAATTCTTACAAAAGTGAATCGAGAAGATATTGACGCATTGCTTCACTCACACTGTTTATGCACAGAACATGTTTCAAGAGCTCTTGCTCCTATCATCAGCTGATACTCGACTCAGCTGATGATAGGAGCAAGAGCTCTTGAAACATGTCTTGTGAATAAACAGTGTGAGTGAAGCAATGTGTCAATATCTTCTCGATTCACTTTTGTACTAATTTGTGCTTCACTGTCCCTACGCTTCTTCCAAGTTTATACTTTGAGTATAATTCTGTTAAGAAAATACTTGAATGGAATCCCTGAATCATACCTTAACATTATTCATTTTGTGACAGCTACATAAGCTACATATGTAGCATCCTCTTATTATTTACGCTGTTTTGGAGAAGCCTTCAGACTTTATAATTTCAAGATGAAGCTTAAGAAATATTTCAGTGGAACATGTATAAATTAAATTAAAGCAGTTAGTTTTAGTATTTTGATTTATGCATTTAAGTGAATTATTTATTACTTTTAAAATTAAAATGCAAATTCTCTCTCTTAGAGTTTCTTATTTGTATTATTATTTCTTCCTTTTAAGTTTAATGTTGTATATATAATGGGAAAGTTTACTATGTACACTATTTCTTATATATTTCATTACCATTTTTCTGTATTTTCTTCAATTTGCTTCACATTTCTTTTAACTATTTTAACCTTATTTTTTCTAAACTGCTTTCTCTGTGTATTCATTTGATCTTGAATTAGCAAACTTCCTAACTTTTAGCTCTATTGGAAATTTTTCCTATTTCTCTGGTATTAAATATTCTCTTCCTTTTTGGGTACCATCACATTCCAGAATATAATGCCAATTATAATGCAATCGTCTGTGGTTGGGACATCTCTCCCCACTTCTCCCTTTTAGGCCATTTAAGTTCATTACACCTTATGCATACCTGTTCTGAACTCTTTATTACATACTTCAATGGTTTATTTGTCCTGCATTCCATTTTTTAATGTCGATAAGCATTTTTTTTTTCCTCCACTCAGAAACCGTTACTCTTATTGCTTAGTGCCAATGATTTTCCCATTTCTCTTTCTTCCAATGTTGTCTATATCTTGTACATCCAAGTTTTCTTCCCCCCTCCCCATTTTTTTTGTAGAACCATGCATTGTTTTTACCTTTTCCTCCAACAGCTTTATCATGCCCCAATATCTGATCAACTTTTCTATATTTTCTCTTTTGCTCCCATTCTTCCTAAATTCAGCTTGTGTTACTCTATTTGGTGAGCTTCTTTGTAACTCCAGGGTTATTATGCAAAAATATCTATGTATTGTATCTATATTTTCCCTTCCTTTTTCTAACTGCCATATCTACAATTAAATGGCACCATGGTTTTAAGCAACAAATCTGAAATTTGTCCTTAATGATAATAAAGAAAAATGAAATAAAAGGTATTATTTTTGCAGTCGGCAATAAGAACGATGCACCAGACAGAAAAGTAGTTCTCACAGAAGATGCACAGCGATTTGCAGATCAAATGGGAATTCAGTTATTTGAAACAAGTGCAAAAGAAAATATAAATGTTGAGGAGGTAAGTGTATATAATTTTTTAAATATTATTTTTGTTATATTAGCATAAAATATATCTTTTTCTAAAATATGCTTTATAGGAAAGGAAAAAGTGAGTCTACATTTATTTATATGCAAATAATGCATTTCTATTATGAATGACTGTTGTTTTAGCTTTGGAAATTATGGAGTAGTCTACTTCATAACAGTATTTTCTGCACTAATTTAAGTCCAGTGGGAGATCAAAGTACAGATGTATTTTTATATCTTGATTGATAGAGATGCACAGTAGTATGTGGACGAGTCCTCTTCAGAGTGGTTGCAAATGGAGAGGAGGCAGGTCAGTTGTATATCAGTAGCAAGCAAGTAAACAAGTGCAGAGCTACTGGGTAATACTTTATCTTGTTTTAAAATGTGCATGTCTCCTGGTTCCAGGAGAGCATTCAGAAATGTCACTTCCTAGCAGCACATTAAGAAATAAGGTGCTACATTTAAAAACATGAGAAGTAATAACCAATGTCTATGGCGTTATGAAAAAGAAACAATGGTCTGGGTCTGCTGTGAAAATCTGGGAAAGGGTATCTGAGGCAACAGTTGTCTGAAAGAAAAACCATTGGTGCTAGTGCAACAACGTCCTTCTCTATGCCCAGTAAACAAAGATTAAGAACTTGCAAAAAATCTAATTTGGATGGTTTTAATTCAGAAGTAATTAAGCAAACTGTTGATAATTTTTTGAAAACAAAGAAAAACAAAGATCAACTCTGAAGAAAGTGCTTTTAGCTTCAAAATTCTATTGACTTCCAAGACACTGTCTGAACATTAAGAAGAGTTCTTTTGAAGCTACGATTTATATGGAAGAAAACCAAGCGTGACAGACAACTTTTAATGGAACATCATACCATACAGGCAAAACAGCTCAAGTATTTACGAAATATCAGAGAGATCGTAGTGAAGTTTATATAGTATATATAGATAAAACTTTTATATCAGTGCAGCACATACTAGACCATATGCCTGGAGTGAAACTTGTTAAGGACTCTGCAGCAATGTCTAAAAGCCGACAATTGGTTATCATCCATGCTGGAGGAGAACAGGGTTTTGTTCCCAATGCCTATGTACTATTTAAGATCTAACATTCTTACTATGATAGTAAGAATTACAACTTAATTTATAACAGCTGCAATACTGGCTTTGAGAATGAAATTTGTTTTTAGACAGCTTGTGCAGTGTACTCCCCTCTCGTAATTTTTCGTGTGTGACACATTGTGGCAATAGGTGCACTATCCTACCACAGTTGCTACTCAAGGGTGCTGATGACCGCTCTGTTGAGCGCCCTCAACCACAATCATCATAATCATCATCATCATCATCACAGTTGCTACTCATTCCTACTGCACATGTTTCCTATCAAGATAAAATAATACATGTGTAGATGTAATCAAATTTAGATATAAACAGATATTTCATTCCAATGTGCAAGGACTATGATACAATGAAGCACAAAATTAATATAATTTTGAGTCGAACTAGTACTCAATGCTCCACTTATTGTTATTCATGATTGTGTGATTCCTCCACTCTCTAAATATTTCCCTAGAAAAATACAAAATTGGTCTCTGAAAGCTCACTTTGTTTCTGCTGAAGTACAAAGTATTGAACACCAACCATAAAGACATGTGGTTTATTAAATTTCTAACAATAATGATTTATACAGGCATGAAACTGGGTTGCTAAGAGGAATGACATCAAAAGTATACAGTTTAAAAGATAATACTAAATGTATTTAAGAAGTTTTGTGAGAAGTATCTAGAACTTACTATGAATATACTGAAATTGACATCTGAGTTTACCAGTGTGTCAGGCACTTACAGTGTGCATAAAGAGAAATCCAGTACTGGTGAGGTTAGAAGCCCCTGCAGAAGAGACGAAGAGACGCACTCTACTGAGGCTTTCAAATGGGATGATGTTTGTCATTGAATGCTATCAGGCCAGCAGCCAGTTGGAGTACTGCAATGTTGTCATACTGATCGTGGGTGTCACGAGCACCAAACAAATCTATCTCAAATCCATTTTCGCTAAGACAGAAATTCAAATTTTGCAAAAAGTGATCCACCAGGAAGCTAGGAAGTAATGTTTTTAACATAACCGCCAAAATCTCATATTTTTATCTCAGCTTTCAGAAAACAAGATATCACTATATTATAATGATACATCATGATATAAGCACTGTAATGAACATCACTATTGGTTGATGTGTATTTATGTATAAACTGAATGACATTGAACAACACATTCAAAAGAAATTGACAAGGTAACACAATAAAACTGAGAAAGCTGCATGGGACATGCAGATAAAACTACAAGATGATTTTTGTAAAGAAGTAGCACGTGACAAGGTTTTGGAGCTTATCATAAATTTGTGACACTCAAATGATGAAGACACTGACAATGATAAATTGTCTCTAAATGTAAGTGACAATATAGTTCACAGTGTTGTCGGAGATAAATACACTACATATTCACTTGCTACCAAAATAAGGAGTGATAATATAACAAACACCAATCACATTTGTGTCACATGGGTTAGAGGCCATATGGGTATAAGTGGCAATGTGAGGGCAGATGAAAATGCTAAACGTTACACATTATCCCAAAAGGAATTCAGTTTTAAAGAGTCTACAATCACATTTGTTAAAAAAAAAAAAAATTGAAAAAATAAATTTTTGAAATATGGAACAGCGCTTGGATAAACAGTGATAAAGGGCAAATCACTCGAAATTTATTTTTTCCTACTGTTAATGATCATGTAAACTGCAAGTACTTTTCACCTAATTTTATTTTGACCCAGTTTGCTACTGGACATGGGAAATTTAAAACTTACTTTCAAAGATTCCTTATAGACTCTTCTGATGGATACCTCTGTAAATGTGAAAGTGTTGATGAAAGTGTTGAACACTTAATATTTAGATGTGATCTTCATAAAAAAAGATATAATTTTATTCAACATTTTTCTTATTGTAATACTCTTCAAACACTGTTGATTAATGTATTCTTTAAAAAAATGTTGCACTTCAAATTTTGAGCACTTTATTATCCAAATTTTAAAACATAACTATTATCATGTTCAGTTATTTTGATCTTTGTATTTGTGTTTTTGTAACTAGAACCCTAACATATCTTACTGGTAAAATAGGATTACTTCAGTTAATTGATGGAAATTAATCATTTCTCCACACTAGCCGTATATAGGCTAAGGTTTTTGATAGAGTCAACATGAAAAATTAAAAAAACTTAAAAACTTAAAAACCTTAGCCTATATACGACTAGTGTGGAGAAATGATTAGTTTCCATCAATTAACTAAAATAATAAGAGTTAAATGATGAAGCCTGGGACTTAAGTACTTACGATAGTAAGTCGCCACAAATGGTGTATCTCAGATGCGAGAGCCCCTTGTGGTCTACCAGGGAAATATATGAGTCAACTGGAGAATTTAATGTGAGGACGGCACGTTGGCCAATGTAGCTCAAAGGTTAAGAGCGACTGGATGGAAACCAGGAGATCCATGGTTCAAATCCCAGCCATGGCATTGAATTTTTCATGTTGACTCTATAGGATTACTTCATTTGGAGAATAAATAATAATATAGTACACAGCTCTATGGATAAGCCACTAGCAGTTCCGTTGAAGTATAAAAATAGGTAATTCATAAACTATAATTACAGCAGTTAAAACATAAACATAATATGTGAATGTCCATGTTGCAGTTTTGATTTTAACAGCTGCCTTATTATAAAAGTTTGGAAAATTCGTTTGGGTTCCTTATGACAATAAGACTTGCATGCTCTAGGATAGTGTGCGACAGAGGGAATTATCAAAAGAGTGGGCTAATGAGGTGGCAATGCTGAGCATGCAAATGCATCTCATTTACTGTGGTCCAGAACTCTTCCCATTTGAAAAACATAATGGATGAGTTTTCAATGTTGTGTGCGAAAATTTTGTTGGTCATCAATATGCCATAAGGTTCACTAGTTCTTTGTTAATAGTTAACTTCAATGCTGACCTTCCAAATTTAAAACATTCTTCCATCACAAATTGCTCATGGAAATTTGTTTTGAATTTGTGAGCAGAAAAAGAAAGAGTGTGTTAACTAAAGTTGTACTATTTGAATGAAACCTGGGGTCGTAAGGGACACACAACAGGATACTCTGTGTATTGCAATCAATATAGCCACTGAGTGAAATAAACCATTTAGAGGAAATCTAATATATTCTATGGGTTTTCTTATAGTTTGTTTTCATGGCAAATTATTTATTAGGTCAGTGCTAAGAGATTTTGTATAAGCAGATTTTATATAAACCATACTGTTATGTTTCAAAATGACTTCTAATTATCAATAATAATAGAGGCACTTGTAGTTGCAAAAAGATGTTGACCTTGTGATACTGTCACTGTAGGTTCCAGAAGGCAGTAAACAGGTCATTCTTTGTGTTACATAATTCCCTCTTGTTTCATTAACTGAAAAATCCTGTAATTGAAATAGTTTCTTCCAGTTTACAGGTACAGAAGGTATTAAATAGAGGATAAAAACTTCAAATTTAGCGAATATAACATTTTCAGCTGAAGAGATGTAAACTGGGAATAATATTTCTTTTGCTTTTTGTTTGCTTTTTAGATGTTTATGGCAATTACACGACAAGTTTTGAGGACAAAGAAAGAGCGAAAAGAAAGGCAGGCAATACAGAATAATGACACAGTGAACCTGCGTAAAGGAACCAAACAAAACAAGAGGAAATGTTGTTAACAATGGCATTTTTAAGTGGGAAGGTATTGCATTGCTTAATGAAAGTGATTTAGGTGCTATTTGTGCTGTTAATTCTTCAGGTTTGGACTTGATAAAGAGTTCTTTGCAACTAGATTCACTAATTTTGACCAAATGTGAAATACGAAGGCCCAGAGTAAGTCTTTTATCAAGTCAATTTAATGAAGATACAATACAGTGCAGTAAATCAACTAATTTGTTTTCATTCATATCACTCTTCTTTCCGTTAATTTTAATGTTATTTAGTAATAAGAGTTAGTGGAATACTATATTGAGTCATACACAGAATCTGAGCACAATGGTCAAGAATGGTGAATACAGTTGTAAACAAAAGCAGTTTAATTTTAAATATACCAGACTTATAAACTCATAAATGAAAATAACTTTCATAGCTCAAACTCACAGATGAAAACAAATTTCAAAATGAGCTATGTTTGCATATAAGTGAAATAATTTATAAATTATTGTATCTAATAGATAACAATACTGTACAGCAAAGCAGTAGTATTTATTGTATTGTTTGTTTTAATTGCTTCTTGTTACTAATGCCCAATTTCACCAACAGATGTTAAAATCAACGTAACAAATGTAGCGTAACAATTGTCACAGTATTAATAAATGTGTTAAAATTCTTGCATTTCACCAACTTGTTTTCTGAAAATGTTAACGCCGAGAGACTTGTAAATATTACATATATAGAAGGCTGTAGATGAATTGTGTCATTTTCTGAATGTACTGCAATGTGCTTTTGTTTTTATTTTCGTGTACACACAGCTGAAAAAATGGCGGGTGAACAAAATCGGAAGAGAAGCCATGGGACAAATTTCTCATCAATCAAGAAAGAATCGTTAGTTCATTTAGTAACTAAATATAAAGATATTGTGGAAAATAAGAGGACGGTTGCGGTAAATGTGAAACAGAAACATGGGATGTAGGAAAAGATTGGAAATGGATTTAATTCGAATGCAACTTTGTCAATATTATGTAAATTTAAAACTATATGCAAAGGACAGAAGTGACGAGAGACTTGAACATTTAAAGATGGGAGGTGGACAGTGTATTATCCTTAGAATTCAATGAAATATAAAATCACAAAGTTATTAATACTTGAAGCAAAGGTGAGATTGGCATATTCCTATTGAATGTAAGTTCTAACCTCTGTTGTGCTTTCTCAGTAACCTTCAAAACTTGTTTTGACAGTCTATATTTCCATAGAAAATCTTCTTATAACTCCTCAAAATTATTTCTCCTCATAGGCAATTCTCTGCTATGAATGCCATTTATATAGATTGCCTAAATATTGCAAATCAACATTAGAAGCTGCATTCATGCATGCCATCTTGATTCTTGACAATTCTACAATTGTTAACGACTTAACAACAGAAAATGGCACGTTAGATTAACAAGAGAATTAACATGAGTGTTATGCTACCACTTGCTGGTGAAATGCAATTTTTGTTATAACTATTCCTAAACAGACTAATGCCATGTTAAGTCTTAACATCTGTTGGTGAAGCATAAGAACAAGTTTTATATATTTTAAACTGCTTGGAATAGAGCTTATTTTACATGAAATATTCAGTATACTTACACGGAATTGTGAAAATGTGCATTATTATTATTATTATTATTATTATTATTATTATTATTATTATTATTATTATTATTATTATTATTATTATTATTATTATTATTATCATCATCATCATCATCATCATCATCATCGTCGTCATTATCATCATTATTAAATGTTTATTTTTTTTATCCACAAATTTTGATACAAAGTTGAGTACTACAGTTAAAAATTATACAATGTCTATCTAATAAGAATCCAAGAACTCAAATAATTTGATTGAGCTTTTCTGCAGCTTAAATTTAGCCTCATTGAAGTAATTTTCTTCATTAATATACTGCTTCCAGTGGTAGATTGTATTTTGTAGAATAGTCGTGGAAGTCAAGTTGATAATATGTGGAAGCAGCATTCATTCTTCTATGGATAGATATATTCAGAACCAACAAGTAATAACGGTTTACCATGTGAGATATGAATATTATGGACAATATAGTGAGCTTGAAAGAATTGGGCATAACTTTTAGGAACTTTGGTGCAACTTTGTAATATACCTGAAGTATAGATACTGTGATGCAGCAACAATGACCCAAGGTTATCAATAGTTTGATGTTGGACAGTCAGCTAAGCTGTGTGCTCATTCACTTTAAACATTAGAAGCATTATCGCCAAATAACCAGAATCGTCTAAAAATTTTGCCATTTCAAACATTCTAGAAATTTCCAGTGTCTGTATAAGCGAGTTGTTCCACAGTTGAGTGAATTGAACAATTAAAAACAGGTTTGTAAGTACATTTCAGTTGCGACAAAAGGTGCCCTTATCCAAGTGAGTTTGTGATGACTGTACAGTTTGTATTTTGTACTGTTGCTCCAAGGAATTTGAGATGTCTCATGTTTAGCTCTCCAATAAGTGAACCGCGTGAAAGAAGAGGCTATGTTATGCCTATTTCTATATGACAAGTGATTGGGGATATTGAAGTTGTTTACAGTCATAAAAAGACAGTGTGAATGAAGTAAAGTCTCGCAAACATTGAATTAGGTTAAGTATGGTAAAACTGGAATGTAGTAACAATTTAAATACTGGACATCACAATACACAATAAATCAGTAACTACTTTTTTTTAATGTAACATGTTTTGGAAGCATTTATTGTATCAATCAACTGGATGCAGTTTAATACTGAACAGGAACATGAAGATGCTTCTGTTCTCTAATATTGTTTCAAGAAATCTGAGGTTTGCAGGGATGCATGTGTTTTAGGTCCCAAGATTAGGTGAGCGGACAGAAGGTACAGTATGCTTTGAAAAAAATATCTGCCTTGGCACTCATGTGACAGGTCCTCAGAGAGATTTTCATGGGGAGAGGTAGAGGCCTATTGGGAACGTAAGTCCTGTTGACATTAAGATATATATCTGGAGACATTAGAATTACAGCTGCACCAAAGTTTGCTGGCCTGGGTCTGGTTGTCCTCTGTGTCCTTTACTTTGCCCCTTACACCTGGAGTTTTCAGAAGCACAATAGATCTTTATGGATACTTGAGTGACAAAATTCTCCTTGCTTCCTCTTGACCATCTCAAGTTAAATTAATGGTGTTGACCAGTATTGTTTCAGATATTTTTTCTGTTATCTATGATATATCTTAATAGTTCTGGTTCTGTGTTTATTTCATTATATTTTTTGCCAAAAATGCTGCTGCTGTTGATTTCGCTTCAACCTTAAGAGATGATTCCTTGATACACAACCTGAGTAACAGCAGTTTGCATCCCATTGACAATTGAAACAAACTCTTCCAAAATGTGCCCATCCCACTAAAAAAAGTTATGCATTGTGTATGTAATTTGTCTTGGGCCGTATTTATAGGTAATAAGTTCATACATCATACATCAAGTTCACTTCTGCTAAGCAAAAAAAGTATTTGAACATTTTACATAATTTAAAATAGTCTTGATTTCCCTGCTCATTATGATGGTTTTTCTGCAGACAACATAATGTTAGATTCATATCTCATTGATTACTACTCTCATTTGATTAAGTAGCTCTTAGCATGTGTGTTAAAAACCATGGGATGAACATTGAAACACATTGGGAATTAATAATGTGGGGAAATATTTACGTCTTTGAGAATGAAAATAAATAATGAATTTTTAAATATTGGCGACAGAAAACATCTTACAACTGAACAGTGGGATGAGCAGCAGACTAGGCAATGAGAGGAGGAGGAGGAGATAGCGTCCTGATGAAGAAATCAGTGTGTTGACCAGCTGAGAATGTAGAGGATGTGTCTCCGAAAGCAGTCCTTTTTTATTAAAGTTAATAAGGGGAGCAAAAGCATCTTTAAATGTCAATAACTGTTTTAACTAATACAATAATATATAATTTGGCAAAAACTTCACGAATCTTTTCAAGTATTTATGATTTCTTGAAAAGATATGTGAACTTTATTACATATTATTATATTGCTTCACTGTTATTAGTCCTCCATGGTGTAGCGGGCTAAGGCAGCATGCCTTGGTCCCTGACCATGGAAAGTGGCCCAGGTTTGATCCTACCCATGGGTGCAGATTTTAAATCCCAGGTATAGGACCGGTGTCCTGTCAGCATTGTGAGGGATGTGAGGAGCTTACGCTAGGTAAGCAGCCCTGGTCAGC
This sequence comes from Mantis religiosa, assembly GCA_030765055.1. Classification (NCBI taxonomy): domain Eukaryota; kingdom Metazoa; phylum Arthropoda; class Insecta; order Mantodea; family Mantidae; genus Mantis; species Mantis religiosa. The sequence goes on along the minus strand of CM060951.1, from coordinate 55,993,458 downwards.
CCGCCTTGGTAGCGTGGTGATAGCGTGTCTGCCTCACATTCAAGGGGTCCCAAGTTCGAATCTCTGTCAGGGTGAGCTACCTGGATAAGGTTTTTCCAGGGTTTTCCCTTATCCTGAAAAAACGAATGTGGGGTAACTCTAAGCTCTATGGACCCTGGGCTCATTTGAGTATCATTTCACCCATTCCATTCATCGTCCGATATGACTTAATGTTAGAGGACGTAATTTGCAAAAAAAAAAAAAAAAAAAAAAAAAAAAAAAAACCCTGGTCACGAAAACCAACATTCCGGCTGGGGGCTGCTGAGATGCTGACTACCTCTCCTCCCCGTATCGGTTAGATGATCGCCCACCTCTGCCATGCGTAAGTGGACATGAGGCCGGCAGTTGGATTGGTATGCCTTGGCCCTCTTAGGGCTGTCACACCAGGGTTTATTTTATTATTCACTGTTATTAGCTTCAGTTTTTAATATTAGGCAGCTTTACCTTTTTTTACATTTTATTGAGTAATATATCACTTTTTATAGTTGTATTACTTGTAGGGAGGCTTTAGACAAATAATAAGCACTTGTGTTTCCTCATAACTGCATTATAAATATAAACTTTTGCTCCAGTTTCCCTCACATTGATAATTTCAATCTCTTATTGACCCTGTGTGGCTCTTACCACAGTAGCAAATTATTTTCTAAGGACTCATCTCTGTCATTTATAGTTTAGATAACTAGTACCTCAAAATTTTCTTGTTATTCTGATCTTTCTAATAAGGATCTGGGATAGTTTGAGTATTTTAGGTTTTAAACAAACCACTTATTTAAAGGGTTCATCTTAATAAATATTGTATAAAAGATGTTGAAATTTCTGTCTGAATTAACCAGTCAGATCATGCTGTATTTACTTGTATTAATAAACAGCTTCAGATGTCAAGATATACCATCCACCTAAACAACAACACTCAGAAAAAAGACAACATTCTATAACCTCTCGAACATTACTTAGAATAATTAAAAAACTTTGAGGGGGAGGAACATACACTTTTGTACTCTTATTATTCTATCTACTTCGTGGTAATTGAGATAGACATTTGTAGACATGGTCATATTACATATTTCCTACAGTAGACTTCAGTAATAGTTAAACCTTTTAAGAGCTGATTGCTATGTGATGGTTTTGAAATTCCATTCTCTTTGCATGGCCAACCCAAAACAAATCAACCCATAGCGTAACAAACCAAGTGGGTCTAAGCCTACCAACCTGACTGCCTACCTCATGCCAAAATATGCAAGGTAGAGGTGGGCGATCATCTCTGCACCCCCATCCGGAAAGTTGACTTATGCAAACAGGGCCACCACATAGTGTAGCTCCTCACTTTCCTCACAATGCTGAGTGGGCACATGTCCTATACCTGGGACTTAAAATCCACACCCCCAGGTGTGGAATCGATCCCAGACGCTTCCCATGGCAGGGAACCAAAATATGGCATCTTAGACCACTACACCACGGTGCACCTTTGCATGAACAGGTGGGGAAAAAACTTCCCATTTGAGAAAAGTATAAGAATTTGAAATTTCAAACAAAGACAAGTAATATCCCAAAAATTATTCATTCTACAAAATTATGAGGGTTGGCTGATAAGTATCAGGTCTCACATAGAGATGGTGTCACTGGACCAGTTTGGTAGATAGCATCATATTGTTTAGCTGACTACCTCGCTAGGATTTCTGCCAGTCACAAGACCACCTTAGACTACAAATCAATTCCCATAACTCGGGGCAAGCAGCTGCTAACCGAATACTACACTACAGTTTGGAACTTTATATACACCAGATCCAACAATGCCTTTCATACCAAACTTTTCATTCCCAACATACAACACCGTCTGTCCTTATCTCTATGGCCCAATCACATAACCACACAATTCCTCACAAATCACGGCCGTTTCCAGGCCTACCGTTCTAGAATGAAAATAAGAGCCTCGCCATCCTGTAACTGCACTGTAAAACACCCACAGATGGCTCTACATTTGATGACAGAGTGCAGTAATTTCTCAAAAGATCGACCAGACGTTTTGTGTTCGGCCCCTCTACCCGTGGTTCTGAAGATTCACTTCAATACTGTTCAAGTATCAGGATTCATCAAGAGCATCTACCGCACACTTGAGTAAATCTGTATAGTACTGTGAAAATAACTATTGTAAATAATCCCGTGATATACCTTTAGGTAAAACACGGGCTGTAAAATATTGTTTAAAAAAAAAACTGTAGACTAGCTTATATCCATAGTTACATGTCAATAGCTTGTTTAGTTTTTGAATGACTGCATTATGAACAAGACAAATGTAGAGGCTTCACAAAAATAGGCTTTGGAAAAACGAGCAGTGATTAAATACTTCCATTTGATAGGCCTAATGCCTAAAGAAATCAAGGAGGAAATGGAGAGTACATTGAAAGACTCTGCCCCTTCATATACAATGATTAAAAGGTGGGTTGAAGAGTTTAAAATGGTATGTACAAGCACCAATGATGAGCATCGCTCTGGATGTCTTGTGGAAGTCAAAACTCCAGAGATCATTGAAAAATTTTATCGCTTAGTAATGGAAGACTGCAGATTAAAGTTGTTTGAGATAGCAGAGGCTGTAAACATATCAAAAGAACATATAAGTAATGTTTTCGGCTTTCACAAGGTCTGTGCAAGGTGGGTGCCGCATTTGACACCTGATCAAAAGTTGCAATGAAAAACTGTTTCTGTTAAGAATTTGGAGGACTGCCGTAAAATTCCCAGTGAATTTTTGAGAGGGCTTATTACCATGGATGAAACTTGGATACATCACTACACTCCAGAAAGTTGGTTGGTTGGTTGGTTGCTAATGCTCATGGAGTTGGAGAATTTCCATTTTCCTTCTGGCCTCCCAATATCGTGTGACTAGTTGTGCTGTCAGTTCTCCATCTGTTTTTGTCAGGGCACTTCACTGGAGCAGATGATCTCCGTCCATCAATGAGTTCGGGTCCCTACACAGTGTGCAGGTCGGGGGTTCAAAAATATTAATCCTGTGTAGATGAGTGGCCAAACAGTCGTGGCCAGTAATCAGTCTGAAGATGGCAACAGTACTGCTAATTAAATTAGAACACTTATATGAGAAATATATTAGTCTTTCTGGAGATTATGTTGAGAAATAAAAGACGGTGTGGGTGTGCGTGTGGACGCCTCCCCTTGTATTTCTTTAACGAGATGTAGATTTTATTTTTTTTAAATGTTATCATTTAAGTGGTACCTTAGAACACAAACTTAAATGTCACATTGTGAACAACATACAAACTCAAAAACAAAAATGTATTATCTAATTTTTATTTAGTAAGATTTTATTTCTTATGATTTACCAAATATGCAAAATTTATTCAGAATGAAGAGGAAGGACTTTACAGACTATTCCCAGAAAATTTGGATATACATTTGCAAATATTTAAACTAGAACGCGGATGTTATGTAATTACATATTCTGTTGCTGTATGTAATTATAAAAAAGAGCTAAAATGTTGATGAATTGATCTGTAAAGACCCTTATTCCAGCATTTTAAATTACATATTTTGAGCTATAATACATATTTCACATCATAGTACATAATTTTACATATTTTAATATTTTTTCTAAATCATTATAAATTTTTGTTAATTCCATCCATTTTCATTACATAGCAAGAAAGAAGAAACCATTGCAATTTTTATTATTGTGCTTCTCATACATTGCAGTCAATTCTACACATTTCCCTGCACTCAAAGCTAAATTGTACAAGTCCGATGCTGACAACAATGACTTCTTGAGTTTGATTAATGAGTCACTATGTTTACACTCAACTTCACTTACTATGTTGTATAGTAGTATACAATGACTTGTTTTAAACATTTTTTCTTCCTTGTTCTCAAACGTCGGTTCCATTAATTTTCGTTACCTAGCAAGAAAGAAGAAACCATTGCAATTTTTATTATTGTGCTTCTCATTCATTATCGTCCATTCTACACATTTTCACTGCATTCAAAGCTAAATTCTATGAGTCTGATGCCGACAACAGTGACTTGTTTTAAACATTTTTTTTCCTTGTTCTCAAATGTAAAACATTTCAGAATTTATAACAGTCAGTTGCATTTAATTTAGCCGTCGCACTGTTTGCGTCTTCATTGCCTTCAAAGCTAAAAACGTGGATTTCTGTTGACAGTGCTTTAATAACTGATAGAAAAACAGTCCTCTGCCAAACTTGTGATTAACATGTAGGGTGTACGATGAAATTTCAAATTGAACATCTATGAAGCAATCTGCATATTAAAAATAAACAAGTTTCTTCAAAGAAACAGGTACTACTTACACAGTTGCAGGGAGAGCCTACATTATCTAATAGTGAATTTTACAAAGAATTGTGTATGGCATTAGTTGCAGTGAACATACCCTGGAACAAACTTCAGGTACCTGCATTTAAACATTTCTTTCACAAATACTGCAACTGCAATGTACCCGACGAGTCCACTCTCAGGAAGAATTACTTGGATTTTTGTTATGGTGACGTATTAGAAAAAATCAGGATTGACATACGCATCTCACATATATGGATTTCTTCTGATGAGACAATGGATGCTTCAGGCCGTTTCATCACTAATCTAACAGTGGACAAGATGGACTTTGAAGCTGCATCAAAACCCTACTTAATTTATTGCAAACCTTTGTAGGTAACAAATAGTTCAATAATTGCTAGATTCATTAATGATGAACTTAAGGTACTAAGGCTAGATGGCATAAAAGACGAGAGGGTCCTACTGATGTACACAGATGCAGCTCCTTATATGTTAAAAGCAGGGAAATTGCTTACTGTATTTTACCCAAACTTAGTGCATGTTACATGTACGGCTCATGCATTGCAACGAGTGGCAGAGAGAGACATAAATTCGCAGAGGTAAATACATTGATATCAGCAACGAAGAAGGTTTTCTTAAAATGTCCTTATCATGTACAAGGCTACAAGGAACAGGTACCTGATGTATCTCTGCCTCCAGAGCCAGTGATATCAAGGTGGGCAACATGGATTGAAGCTGTGATTTTCTACAGTAAGCACTTCGAAGCTGTGAAGTCAGTGATTGAGAACTTTTCTTCTGATCCTGTAGTGTGTGTGAGTGAATCCTTGTCAGCATTCAACAGTTCTAAAGTGCTCAGTTCAGTTTCATGCATCATAAGTCACTTCAGCTGGCTTCCTGACAGTATCAAGAAACTGGAAACTTCAGGTATGCCTCTCTAAGAAGCTGTGGAAATAATGGAAGATGCAGTTCAAAAGGTCAGTGTTGTAGCAGGCAAAATGGGTGGTGTAGTTTCCACTAAACTGCAGTCTGTGCTAAAAAAGAACCCTGGATACCCAACTCTTGTTACTCGTTCTCGCTTATTAAATGGTGAAAATGTAGAACCCCCTGAAAATATTCCTATCACAATCACTCTATATAAATATGCACCGTTGACTTCTTGCGAAGTTGAGCGATCTTTTTCCAATTTACAAAAACATATTGTCAGACAGAAGACTGTGCATGACACCAGAACATTTGGAAAAGTGTATTATAATATATGCACGCAATATGAAGAGCAATTGGGTTCCAAGTCCTCATTCGGTAAGTTTTGTTTAACTCCGTAAACATATATAACAACTTTGAAATTTGAAATGCGCTATACACTGACATCTAATGGCTAATATGCTAAGATTTATCATGTCTGGCATATTTCGTTTTTATCAATTTCGAGGTTAATTAGCTAACCAGTTTACAATCGTATGTTAGAATTAGAATTTTAGTTCATCCTTGGCAACATATACATGTTATGAGACACGTCCAAAATGTATAAATCCGTATATACATAAAGTCAAATTGATTACCTACAATATACACAGTAAGCAGTTTTTCTATGGTTTCATGTGGTATTTGCATAGACTAATTTACTACAAGAAATGTCACAATATAAATATTACAGGTTTGTGAATGTACTATGCTCTCAGTGCTCATTTACATGGTTATAGTTCTAAAAATTCATTAACCATATAAAAACAGTGTGCATGCAAAAATTTCTTAACCGTATTCTTAAAGTGTTTTAATGATAGCAGCTTGTTTAAATGAATTTGGAAGTTTATTATATAACATCATCCCTTTGTAGTTAAAGCTTCCTTCATAAAGGCTCGTTTGGTGCACTCAAATTGTCAGTTTATCCTTGTTACTAGTGTGGTGGTAATGTACATCAGCATTTACTTGAAAATGATTTATATCTGTATGAACATTTGTGGCTGTTATGGCTCTCGAAAGGGGACACATTATTATTCGTCTACCTCTGTATAACTGTGATCTGAGTGCAATTCAGCTGGCATGGGCAAAACTAAGGAATGTTTTCAGAGGATGCAACGTTACTTGTGATATCTTCGCTTATCTTACACGCTATTTTGCTGAACTGTGTTTTTCAAGGTTGACCACACTGCAGAAACAAGAGTGTTAGCTCTCGCTTCTTCCACACTGCCCGCACCGCACTGTAAATCCAGTGCTCAACTTATCTTGTGTGTGCTGTAATTAGCTGTGGACACTGAACCAATATGGCTTAAATGCTTGAATGGTTGACACTTGTACTTCAGTATTGTATTTCTGGCAGAAGTGAATTGATTAAAAATTAACTTAGAGGTTTGACTATGTGGACTTCTTTTTTATAGCAAAGAAATAACATTTTTTTATATCGAGATTTAACTGTATTGGAACACCACAGTGAAGCGAAAAATTAATAACATTTTTTTATTTTACATATAATTGCTTTATTACATATTTAGTTACACATTTCACAATATTTCGTTACATATTTATGTACATATTTCTTAAATTGTTATTACATAAAATCTCAGCTCTATTTATAACACATTTTAATCAAATGCTTTATAGCCATTTTGGAGAAAATAAAAAACAGAAACATTTTTCCAAATAGATGATAGTTTGTAGTTGAGATATTTTCTTACAAATCTTGGTGCCATCCATTGAAAATACTGAATTTAAATACCAAATTAGGTAACTTAACTAACTTGTTATTTTCAATTTATACCATTCAGACACAACCTTTTTAAAAAAATAATTTTTTTATTAGGAAACTCAAAATGTGTTTTCAATAACATTTCAGTACTAGATTTTTTTTGTAGAATGCAATAGTTTCCAACTCAATATAAATTAGTAGTAGAGAAAGTGAAGAATATTGTTTGATGATGTTAAGAAATATTGCTTTGCATGTGCATTCCTATGTGTTAACAAGTTAAGAATATATTTTAAAACCAGTGTAAATCACATTTTTATTCCTGTTTTTGTTACAGATTTCATCCCATTGTGTTAAGGTGGAACAGTGCAACAGGTGCATTTCTGTAAGAAATGTGTGCGTGTGTGTGAATGCGTATGTGAATTTGAACAAGTGAACAAGTTTTGTATAAAAAATATACCAGAAAGTGATAGAAATGAGATAAGCAGCATGTTCAACGGTTTCAAAGAACAAAAATAACTTGTACATTATATCTGATATTTAACTTTTAAACCACTATTTTCTGATACACAAATAAATTATGCCAGATGCATAGTTTGTGAATCACAGACAGTCAATGTTGCATTGTGATTATAAGGCAAGACAAGTGAATATTTGGATGCAGGTACTGTATGTGTGCGTGTAAATGTAAGATATTGGAAAGCATGCAAGTTTTGAGTGTTTCATGTCTATGTCAGAGACTTTTTTTTTGAGTTCCTTCGAGAAAAGAAAGTAAACTGTGAATTAAGTTTCACTAGTGTTCAGCAGCACTAAGTGAGAACCACTGAGAATTGTAATATTTATGCTTTAGTTAGATTTAGCCTAATTATTTTTAATTTGCAAAGAAATATTATTTAATATTGCTGCTGCTATTCAGATGATATGAAAAATTATATTTACTTGTATATATATAGAAGAAACGTAATGAAATAATTCCATATAGGAAATTACTTAAAATTCCAGCACACTGATTTCCACTTCACTTGTCTTTGGAGTCTATTGTTTGATTACTGTCATAAATGTTGTCATGCTTCCAACATTTTGGCTGTGAAACCATTTATAAGATTTTATTATTCTTTGTTTGCATCTATATATTATACTTCCAAAGTTTACCTGGAAGTTGTAAAACTTCTTCCAAACAAAAGTTTAAAAGTGAAACTTCAAGAACTATAGTATACTAGAATTTTAACTTAATGAACACCAAATAAAATTGTAATATATGTCAGGGAAATGAGAAGTATTCTGCTGATTTAAAGTATATATACATCACAGTTCTTTGTAAATTATTACTTCTCATTTTTATATTTTCATGTTGTAAGTTCCCACTTAGTTCACCATGTTGAATAGTATTTCTTTTTCATATAGTTTTGCAGAGCCCTGTGGTGGAATCCGTAATAACCTTCTTTTGCAATATTATGAAACTCAATATATTTTCTACCATGCATTCATTAAAGATTATGCATAGGGTGCCAAAAATCAGTATTTCTTTATTTATTGTAAAGAATTGCAGTAAATAATGTGTTAGTAATAAAATTGTTCTTGGATAAATATTTTCTTGTGGATGTGAATGTTGTTAAAGAAGTTAAACAAATTTTAAAGACTTCTAAGTCTAGTGTTGAGTGGATATTTTTAGAGCGCTCTTAAGATATTTTGCCGCTAATGTATGGGTAAGAATCTTGGCACAAATAAGATTCTCATTTTATTGTAAATGATGCATTGCTTGCCTCATTTTTTTTCAGCATATAACTGCTGTAGCTAAAAGCATTTTGCTCATGGAATACTATGAAGTCATGAACTTGCTTTACAAATGTAACTTATTTCGCATACCAGTAATGTTATACTATAAGTTATTCATTTTAACAGGCATTTATTTTCAAAATTGTGTAATTATTATTATATAATATATGTTGTATTATATACTCATGCCTTTTATAATGAAGTTCAAGGAGGCAGACTTTGACCATTGGTTTTATAAACTGGTAGTTAATGAAGTATAGGAAATGGAACAGTGTTTCTGCTCAGAATAAATGTTTGCTAGACAGATTGTTTTTTAATGTGGCAGTGAAGCAAAGCTGGTAAATGGAGTGAGAAAATACTCTTTTTGATGTACAATTGTTCCCTCGAGTGCATTCCATAATGCACTATGGATACAACTGTAATTTGTAAAACATACTTTCATATTTATGAACATTTTAAAGAATATTTTACTGCTCTGTAGGAAACATTTACTGAGTGCAGTTAATTGTGATATGGCATTATTTGGAGCTGTTTAATGTCTTTTGTTTACTTTTCCATTGTTCTAATTGTCTTTTGTTGTAGTTCGAAGACCTTTATCAGAAAACCTTTATCACTTCCAAGAAAATCATTGCCTATTACTTATAAATTCAAACCAATAGAACTGTGTATTAGAGAAAGTCAGGGGTATTAGTGTAAAGTTATCAAATGTCTGGTAATTCAAAATTTTTTGTTTTGTTTTAATTTACGTCCTCAAACGTTAGGTCATATCGGACGACGAATGAATTGGATGAAGTTATGCTTAAATGAGTCCGGGGTCCATGGAGCTTAGATTTACCCAACATTCGCCTATCAGGATAAGGGAAAACCCCGGAAAAATCTTATCCAGGTAACTCACCATAACAGAGATTCGAACTTGGGACCTCTTGAATGTGAGGCAGACGCGCTACCATCTATGATACTGAGGCAGGCTAATTCAAATTGAAGAAAAATAAGTACATACTAAAGAGGATTATAACATCTTTTGCTGCCTAAAATCCATGCTCAACCCTTGAAGGGATAAGCTGCACATTATATACATGTATGTTTTCATTCCTGTTTTAGAGCTAAGATTCATATTTTGTGGCTCAAGTTATGGGGTGACTTAGTCTGTCATTAAATCATTGTAATCTGCTGCTGCTTTGCACCTTTTTAAAGTTGAAATGAGATGTTGGAGGGGGGGGGGGGGTGGGGGAACAACTTAAACTATTAGTGACTGGATTCATTGCTAAATCCAGAGTTTGTAGAATAGCTTGGTGATGGATCAGACGGTCAATATGAAGGCTATTGTAAATTGTGCAAAAGGAGATTTTTCTTATAAGCATCAGTCTAGAGTAACCACAAAAAAGGAATAAGGTGGGCTAGGTGAGTGCAATGTTGTACAGTTAAATGTGCCAACCACTTGCTTTACCGAGTACTGTGGCTAATTTCTTTGCATGCTCAAGAGATACTAATTACAGAATTATTTTGTTTTTCTCATGTCACAGAGCTATTGTTTCTGAGGGTGACTGTCTCATGTTTCTAAAACATCTGGTTTTGGAGATAGGGAAAGGTAAGATGCCTGACTAGAAAGAAAAGAATCAGTAGTGGTCTGAAGAAAAACACACACGTGCTGATGCAGTTTGTAACTTGCATTGTGTTAAGTGATGATCTTTTAGGAGTGCAGAGCTGCATTTGAAATTTAGTAAATACGTTAGCAAGCCTTCCTAGTAGTAACTGCGAGACAACTCGTAAGATTATACACAAGCAGGCTAGAAATATTATTTTCATGTGTATTCGTTTTTCAAACAGCTGTCAAAGAAGTTTTCGAATGTACAAATTTCTCACAGTCGAGAATTAATGGCACATGCTTGTCGTGTGAGTGCTCATTCTGTGACAAACATTGTTGAAGAAGGCAAACCATATTTAGGTCTTCTGGGAAACATCAAGCAGTGAAAAAAATGTGCTACCAACTTAGAAAATTTTCAAAAGATTGTTTTATGTAGAGCAATTTGATTTATATGACAAGACTGAATATCCAACTGCCAAAAGGCTGACCAAATTGAGGGAAATAAGAGAATATGAGTTCTGTATCTTCAGTGTAATATCTTGGATTCAAATGTAGGAGAAACCAATGATGGTAACAAATTTCTGCATGAAAGAAGCAATATTGTTGCTACACTACAGCAAAACTAAAATTTCTGCACAAAATGCAGTTATTTCAGAACCATCTTTTATTTGGATGAAACCTGGGCTAATCAAAACAACTGCGGGAAGAATTTTGCTTGAATAGTTTGAGTATTCTGGCTTCGTACTGTTCTTTATAGAATTAAAGGATATATTTATATTGTAACTGCATCACATTGGAGCGATAATGCAGTTCAGCTTAACTACTATAGACAGATTCTGTGTGACAAAGACATATATTTTCCATTTCTGCCCTCTCGCTGTGGAACTGGCAACACCAAGAGAGTATCATCACTATATTGGCTAAGTCTATTTGTGTTTTTTTTGTAATAAATTTTGTTAAAAGTTTGTGTTAAAGAGCTAATGGAAATGGAGGAGCTCTTTAAAAAAGTGCACAAATACAAAACTATGGTCAGGGAAAAGTCAAGAACATAAGATTCACATTTTTGCTACAAACTCTGTTAATAGCAAGCAACAATAATAAGAGTACTCTAAAGTAAATTACAACATGGATATTTAAATAAGCTTTTGTTTTGAAAAACACATTGAACAAACTCTAGTCTTTAGAGCATGAACATGACATTTGGCATTCATAGTCAATTAAGTGTAACCTTAAGTAGTTCATTCACCATAAGGACATACAGTGAGAAAATAGCACATACATACCTGCAGTCATGGCTGGGCCACAACAATTTGATATACCCTTTACTATTGATATGAATTCCCTTTCAGAAAGCATTCTTCACTTATAGAATTGGCACACTTGTTAACATTTTTAGTAAATTAATGAACCTATCAACAAATATTGGAATTTACAGAATCACGTTAAAAATATTAAAAAAAAAAATATTTTCTATATTCAGTGAGTCTTAAGTATGTTTAGATGTTGCAATGTTATATGCTCATATTTTGGTATTTGTAGTTCTGAAGCTTCCTGTTTTTAATGCAGGATGTTTTTTCACTTTACAATACATCTCCCTCTCTTCCTCTCTCTGTCAGTATCATTACATTGTGCATTTTGGATATCCCCTCATTTTACGAAGCTCAATTTTCTGTTCCAATGCATACATATAAACATGTCTTTACAGTTACATCCATCGAAAAGTTTTATTACAAGTATCTATCCAGCTTAATGGTTTTGGCATATACTTCCCTTTTAATTTAACTTTCAAACTGTTTGTGTGCAAATATTTTTCCATGGCAAATGTATTGATTTTATTTATTTCTACCTCATATCATAGCCTTAAAAGACTGAGCATAAATGTTTTCCCTTTTTCACTACAGCTGTTCTCCTTTTCCTTTGAAACTTGTGTTGTTTCTATTCCAACCAAGCCACATGGCATAACTTCAGCTTGCAGTGTATTACATAATAATCCTACAAGGGGTTCAGAAAATTCTTGGCCTTAGAAAAAAAAAAAAAGTGCAAGATCTTAAATTTAATTTATTTTTCAGCATGGTTGCCTTTCAGTTCTGTAAACTTGGACCATTGATACATACTTCAACTTTTTTATACCGTCATTGTAAAATAATTTGTGCACCTCTGCAAAGTATTATTTATTTAGTGCCATGCTTTTACATAATGGCATCTGCTGGGGTTGGCCTTAGCCACTTGTCCAGCAGATGTCAAATTACTACAATTCTTACACAGCCTTTTTTTAGATATACCTTAAATTCTAAATTTATATTGACCTCTCCTACTCACAGCTTCTCTCATTGACCATTTCTATTTTGCTTTAACATAACGCAAAAATTCAGCAAATTGCCTTAACTGATTCAGATCAGTAAACATTTTCTTTATTTTCTTTATTGTTACAATATTTTTATTTATCAACCATTTATTTCTAATTAATTTATTTCTCCATTCATCTGTTCCTCTACATTCCCACATAATATTCCCCATCTTCTTTGTCCCACATATCAGACAGCAACCCTGCAGTTTACCATACCCCTAATTGGTACTACAGTATCGCTTCTCTTTAGCTTTAATTACAGATTTCTAAATACTTTTCTAATCTTAATTTTGTTCCAAACATCCTAAAAAGAACCAGTTACCTTTTCTCTTCCACTTCAGCCTGCATTGCTCGATTATCTAGTTCTAACTTCCTTCCATACTCCCTGTGTTAGTCTGTTTAGTTAAAGCATGTGCACGTCGGCTTCTGCCTTTGACGAACCCTTATAATCGTTATACAACCCCCGACCCTCCTCCCAGACCGTTCTGCAAGGTTGCCACCTTTCTCGGTACGTCATGGGTATCGTACGAGTTTTCGTCTAAATAATCTTATGTCCATTACTGCAAAACTTCCTTAGTTTTGACAAATATATATACCCTTATCTTATTCAAAGTGCAGTATTTGAAACTCAGCTCCTTTAGGAGACCGCGCAAAGTGAAGCGCCCATAAGGAAAATCACAAATTTCTTGCAAATGTGCAACCAATTCGTCTAAGGTGGGCGCTCTCCTTTTTGCATAGAATCTATAAATTTCTCGACGAATTAAAGAGCATGAAATTTTCTACTTTAGAGAAACGTTTCCTTTTGTTTTCACACTTGATCGGCGTCTTTGGTATTCCTTTCGTCACAATATTTCTCACTGTACTTCTGTGAATATCCAGAACTTATCAGGTTCATTGCATGACCCCTTACCAGGATTATTTGTCAGCACATATTTATATGTGTTCAAAACAAGCGCTTGAATTTGCTTAGAAACAGTTCCCGTTATAACTTTGTTATTTTTTAGGTTTTTCCAGTAATATAATTCGGCCCAGTTATTCACACTGTCTTCACTTTGATTATTTATCTCTACTTCATTTGCATTTACCACTGCATTTTCCTCCTACGGTCTCCACATTGTGACACACAACGAATTTCTGCACGTAATGAAACAGATCAACTAGAAGTTGGAACTTTGGCAACTGAGACTCCACGTGGACTAGACATGCGTCTGTCACTTCGAGAAAATCAGGTTTGCTATTGGTCCTCAACGACAGTGTTCCATTTCTGAAGTGTGGAGATAGATTTATGACGGTCATTAGTGGGCGGGCGGCTCAGGTTCCTTTGACTCGGAACTGCACATGCGTTGAGTAAACGGACTTTACTATGTCTATGCACTCATATATCACCTAATTCACCCTTCTCCAACTGTTCTTTTACTTGTTTGAACCAGGCATCCTGACTGGGACGCTTTTCTTGAAAATTGAGGAAACATTTTATCAGATTATCCTCTGGTAACTGCATTATCCTAAGCCAATACTTAACCACTTTTTCCATCACCATTCCTTTCATACCACTTTTTCCCACTTCTAAAATGACTTCTATATTAGCTGAATTCTGGGGTACCCCAAACATAAGTTGACAATGTGCTCTTAATAAACTTCCAATTTCATGCATCCATTTTCACCCCGCAAATTTCCACTCCATATCAATCACTTAAGTCCACTAAGGCTGAGTACACCCTTTCAAACCATATCTTCATCAGTGGTGTTGTTATGTATAAGCATTTTCTTAGTAAACCTAGTGCTGATCTGCCTTTAGCTAGCACCCGCTTTTTCAGCTGCTCCTTTTTCCTGCTTAGTTTGGTTTCCAAATAAATGTACTCCTGTACCTCTTGAATTCTGCAAAGTAAGAACTTGTATGACAGGAATTTCTGCATCATTGTAGAATGAGTCATTTTGTCAGCTTTGGAAAGAGGAAAAAGTCAATGAGGATCAAATCTGATGAATATGGTAGCAGTTCAAAGTTTTGCATACAGTATGCAATTGAAGTGTGTGCTGTTGCAATGTCTTGGTGGAAAAGAAATGTCTTTAACAAATTCAGATTTTATGCCTCTGTAGCATGCTTCAGCTGATCCAGCAAAGCTGCATAGTGCTCTTTGTTGATGTTTTTGCCCTTTATAGATAGACAACGAACACTACACTCCATGTATCCCAATGGAACATCTTTCCTTGGCTGCCTTTGCACCCATTGTTTGGACTGTGCTTCATCTTTGATATATTTCATTAACAGTGCTGTGAAATCACAAAATATCTGTTGTATTGCATCTGTCCGTGTTGAAGCACTCCTTTGAGAATTACATTCAAGTGTTCTTCTAGTTAATGATTTAATTAGTGATTAAAATGCATTGAATCTAACTAAAAATAAAAGATTCAAAATATTTATTTCCCTGAATAATAGCAAACTTCCTAAGTGTAACAATTCAGTTCTCTTGTCTCTCAATTGCATATGATTGTGTAGACCTCTGCTATGAATCAGCTTTTTATAGTTCCAGGTGCGCTACTTCTGTCCTAGATGTAAAATAGCTGTGTTGCACTCACATGACTTTCTCTACTCTTTCACAGACTGTTCTTACAAATTTATGTGTTTAGGCTTTCATGGCCATAATCCATTTGAAAACTGACACACACAGACAGATATTTGAAATGGTTGTCAAATCACTATCCAGAACAAAAAGTTTAAGTATTTAAAACATTAAGGAAATGAGCTATAATAGTTTATAATCTGCACCTCTTAAGCAAAGAATACACCACGTTAAAAATGCCCCGTAAACAAATAGATATATTAAACAAAGAAATTTGACAAGCTATGCACCACAGGAAGAAACCGAAGGGAAGAGAAGCACACTAACCCTCCTCAAGCAGAGCATTCTTCCCTTAATCCACAGAGTAACAGCCTACAAGCAGTCTCGAGCCTGCTAACCTGACTGGCAGCCTCACGCCCACATATGTAAGGCAGAGGTGGGTGATTATTCAACCAATATGGGGAGGAGAGTTGCCATTCTTGACTGGAATTTCCTATCTATTGCAGCTCTTTAAATTCCTCATGATGCCGAGTAGGCACTGGTACTATATGTGGGACTTCAAATCTGCACTCCCTAAATGTGGGATTGAACCTAGGCATATTCCATGACAAAGAACTGGAACGCAGTGCTCCAGCTCAATACATGGCACAGAATCTTTCTTGCCTTACCTTACAAAATTACAGATTGCTTAGTGAAGCTGCTGTCCAGGTCTAAAATCAAGACAGTTTCAAACCTACCTGGAAAAAAAGAAAAGTTATTCAAGGTCTGTGAAACATAAGCGGTAATCTTCAGTGCGTCAGGAGTATTCAAATACTGTGTACTTGTCAAGTCTGTATAGGCTCAACCAAGTGCAAAGTTAGTACAAGATTAAAAGAACACACACGACCCTGCAGAATGGGCACACAGGCAGATCAGCAGTAACTTAAGTCATGATCTGTGTTTTAGAAACATAGAACTCATTAGTTCCTTGGAGAAATGTTATGCTAGTCTTTATTGTGACGCAGTAGAGATATATAACACAGAGCAAATGTTAGTTATAAAGAAGAGAGGGGCAGACTACACAAGACGTGGATACCAGCATTAGAACACCTGAAAAGAGCCAAACAACCTAAACCAATAAGGGGTGGAGGAAAGGACAGTATAATTGAAAAGCAGATGATTAAGTGTCTATCAGTCAATCAGTGATCAAGAGGTGGTACACCTTGCACATATGTAAGGGAGGCAGGTTGACTGCCGTATTACTCTTCGTTGAGTTCTCTGAGAATGCTCAACACAGCTGTGGGCAGCACATTAAGACCAATTCCTACTTTTTGATCATGTCCTAAAAACCCAGAAGAAAGTTTACTTCAAATGTTCTAACAAATGTTTATTCCTCTATCAGCATCATGATAATGGAGGTAAATATTTGCAGAATTGTGTTATTCCTAATTTTCTTGTAGGTGCAATGAAAATATGCAAATATAGTAGGCTTTAAGCAAGTCAATTGGTAACTATGTGATCGGCTTTGAAATGTTATTCTCTTTGCATGGCCAAGAATTTAAAAAGTGAATGACTGCCCATTTCAGAAAAATATAGTATTGGAAAGTTCACACAAATAACAAGGAATATCTTGGAATTGGTTTTACTCTAGAAAACCATGTATTAGACATAAATTATGTGTCTTAACGAGATATACATTTATTTGTGTAGTAAGACTACCGTTTCTTATGATTTACCAACTATGAAGAGGATTTTCTGTGGTTAATTCTAGATGTACACTTCATTTGTTATGAAAAAGCATAGAGATTTAAAAAAATCATTAGAGCTATTTCTGATAAAATCAAAATTTTAGAAATATGTATGGAACATATTTGAGCTGTTGGAAATCTCCATATGGCATCTTTGGAAGATTTTGAACTATGCTTGGTATTTAACCAACTTTTTGTTTTTAGTTATGCTGCTTTTAAATTCAGATTAAAATATGTATTTACATTAAAATCTCTGTATTGACTGTTTGCATGAACTGTGTGTGGTAAAGAAAGTAAAAAGGAATAAAAGAAGTTATTATAGAGATATTCATTGCCTTAACTTACTTTTTATCAAAGTTTTCACTTTTACTACATATAGCGTCACAATAAGGACTTAAAAAACCTGGGAAAAGAACGTTTGGAAGGAAGGACAGTCATGGTGGGATTTGAACACATATTTCCCATTCACAATTATATGGCTTAATGACCTTGGCCATCTGTATGTGCTGTTTGGTATTTTTTTCCTTTGACTGTTTTTCCAAGAAAAATAATGATAAACATTGGGAAACACTTATATTGTTTCCTATAGTTTTAGGTGTGGTTTCTGTTGGTTAAATTTGTCTTACTGGCTACACTGGCTGAGTGGTTAGGCTGCTCGACTTTCACCAAGGCAGCCCAGGTTCAATCCCAGGTGACTGCAAAGTGAGATTTGTGGTAGACAACACAACGCTGCAGTGGGTTTTCTCCAGGATCTCCAGTTTCCCCTGCCATTTCATTCCACCTGTGCTCCATCTTCATCTCATGTACTGTATGTAGTGAAAGCACATTTTAAACACTACATATTTTTTTCCATTTTGTCTTAATGCCATTTTTCCCTATAGTTTCGGAACCCAAATCATTTCTAGCAATCTTCTAACAAATTTCTTTGCACATTAGAATAGAGTCTTGAGCATTTCTTATAAAAGATATTTTGTTTGATTAAAAGGCAAAATTATTTTCATAAATATTCACATATTTCAGCAATAGAGGGAGCGGTACAAATAGCTTAACCTTGCATCTTTAGTTATCTCTATAACTGTCTTTAATATTCTCTGCTTTTATCTTGTTATATTCAGCTTTTTTTTTACTTGTTAAGCATTCCAGCCTTTTAGTATATAGCAGTGTTTGCCAAACTTTTCATAATAAGAGCATATAGACTGTCGCTGGTGAATCCACAGAAGTTAAAGATAACTATGTAAATGCGAAGCATGAGGTGTACAGATCAGATAGTTACAAATGTCATTAAATTCTTAACAAATGAGTAGCCTTTCATTTATAATCTCATGACAATTTAATTCATATGCAATATATATTAACACATTATATTAAGTATTTTTACATTAATACAAGTTTATAATCAGTGAGAAGAATGAAATTCATTGTTCCTGTGACCCAATTGTAGAGATTTGAGATTCTAATTTTGTATCGCCTGTGATCAAAATGGAGATGTGCATTTTGTTTTGATATATTACATTTTTAAATGAAAAAAAAAAAGCACTAATATTAATCCTTGTTCAAAGTTTAATGCCGGGATTTCAAAATTTATAACTTTATCCCAGTTTTTGGTTATGAATATTATTTCCCAAATATCCAATTCTATGGGTGTACTTAAAGATTTTAACAGTTTTATGTTATGGCCAACGTTGGTTTTCTGTCCAAAAATGGTGTGACTGCTGATTTTTTGTTTGTTTCAACTTTATGTTCCTCTGGTGTTCTTTTTGCCTGGTTAACAAGTTTATCTTAGTTTTTCCTATGTAGCCTTTATCTCAGGTAATATTTATGACCTTATACTGTGTTTAAAAGTCTAAGCACTTAATTTTAAATGGTTTGAAAGCCGTGAATAAATCAATCCAAACAATCAACTCTGGTGCACCATATGTTATTTCTTGAACTTTATATGTAAGCCATACAAAGCAGCTTGTGAACCGGATTTGACCCCTACCATAATCCAATGTACTGAAATGGGCCTTTAGGGGAAAATATGATCATTGTAGTGTCCTAAAAAATGGTAAACTAAAGTAAAGATGCATTTGTGGTATTCAAATATATACATCCCATTTCCCCCACCGTGAAGCACATCTGCATATTTAAAGCTTCCATTCAATGAAATGGAAGTACGTAGAAGTTGATAGTACAAGCATTCCTGTTATTTTAACAATTACTTAGAATAAATGAGAGGTGAGGTCAAAGTACTATAAAACAAAGTAATATTGTAAATAATGTTTATCAGTTGTGATCATTATTTGATTATGATATACTGTACAAAATTAATACAAATTACATTCCTTTTTAGTTTTGTTAGTAGCCAATCCAGTTGTCAGTATGTAAAGAAGTATGATGTAAACATCTTTTTACAAAAGATGGTTATATAAAATATTGCTGATATTTTGTTGTGATTCAGGATTGAGTATAAGAGGGGCAGTAATAGCTGGTCCAGTTGGACCTACTCTATTCTACTTTCTTTAATCCATCTGGTACAAAATTGGTATAGTTATGGCATATGTCATCATTGTGATGCATTTTGTGATGAAATTACAAGATATTCTAAATATTTAATCTTGGATTTCTTTCTACTCATAGAATCTGCCAGCTTTGTTTCATTGGATGAACAAATTATTTTGGAAGGATGGCCATTTTAAATTAATTACAAAATGTAATTAATACATATAACAATTTAGTAATTCACAATTTTATATTACAAATTAGTTTCTTTGCTTTCTTTTTCCATATACAAATTGAGTATAAAATGCTGCATTTTGTCTTAATAGTGTGTAATAATACATAATGCACTATTTAATGTAAAGTTTTGTTTCTAAACATTATTGTATGAATTAGCATTGCTCATCTGAAGCACCGGGCACCATCATTCACTGCCAAACACTTTTCATCAAATGGTGCATTTGTATCTTCCAAGAAACATCAATCTTATTGCTCATTATACTGTGTATTTTTTTCTCTCTCTCTCTCAATGACAACAGCTTTGTCACAACTTCATGGACTGTAAATTAAATAGAAGAGCTGCTGCAATCTCTTCTCAACATATACTATATGATATAGTTTAGATAAACTGTAAAAATAAACAAATGTAACTCTATACATAATTATATATAAATATATACAGGTGATTATATGCATTTTTAACACTGAGAAGTGATGTCTCACAATGTGAAATGAATTAAAATGGAATTAAAAGCCCTTTGTTGTAAAGGCTGATATATTTGTTACAGATATCCCTATTTTGAAACAATTATCTTTCAGAATGTACAATTATTGAAGGTCTGTATAGACTTAACATTAAATTCAAAATCAGTGTTTAATATTAATATGAAATTCGATGACAAATGGTAAATATGTTTATATACTTATCTCTGATGCTCTTTAACCATATATTTTGCAGTGTAGCTTTCTAGGCAATTCTCCTGTAACTAAGAAGTGTACTAGATGCATCTTGGTTAGTGTTGATGATTGGATACAAAAACTTAGAGAATCCTTGTGCTTAAGTTGCTAATAGCAATCATCTATGAATAAGGATTCTGGATTGTAGAAATAATTGCACTAAGCAGCATATGAAAGAATGTTTTAACACCTAATACAATACTAACAGTAATTTCTTAGTCCATACAGCCCCTCAGTTAAGATATAATGTATCTGCAGTATAATGGTAGGATTGGTACATTATAGTTCTATGATGCCATGGAGAACATAGAGATCTCAGGAGTTTATTAAAATTAAACATGTTGCACAATAGAGAATGTTAACACCTTGTGGTATTCCTGTCAGACCTTATCCTAAGGCTATTATTTATCCTAGATATTGAAAAATACTGTAGGGAATTTTAATGAAAGCAATTAAATGCCATATAAAATCCATACAAAACATAATTTAAGGAAATAGGAAGTCCCTGTTTTGTTTTCATTGTATTACATAAATTACATTAGGGCTACTACAATTGAGTATAAGTATTAGAAACAGAGATTTATTGACAATGGATTGGATTATACATGCTAAACATCACTAACTAAAAGAAAAAGTACCTGAACATTTCTTGAGGACTAAGGACAAGCCACCATCATCAGCACATGGTCAACTATTCTTGATGCTTGGCTGGAAAATCTCAAATGGTTATATACTTCTTGAAATATTTTATCATCAGTAGCATCAATAATCTCTTATTGCTGTAACTATATTTTCATTTTATGAGAAAGATAAGCTCTAACCGCCCAGTGTTATTTTCGATTAATATATTTTATCATTTACACAATTAATATTATTTCAATTATTGCTTTAAAAGCTCTAATTAACCTCTCATATATTTCATAAACTTTCAATTCCATAAATAATAAACAAAATATCTGCCACCAACAAACTGTGTGTGTGTGTTTTTTTGTTTTTTTTTTTACTGCTAATGAATTGTCTGGGATTGTATGTATAGCACTTTAATCCTCCAGGTACATTGAATCAATTATTGTTTATGTTGTGCATTTAAACCATGTGAAAAATATCGATAGTATTGGGAAAAGGGATGGATTACTGAAACAGGAAGCATGAGGTTATTTTGTATACAATAATAGTGACAATCACAGTGAGACGTCTTTCAGTGACAACATTGCATTTAAAAATTACTCCCACTGTACAGATTAATTGCACCAGAAAGTTATATTACTGTGCACTTCCTATAGTTGCAATAGTCATTTAATAATAAAAGTGTAGTAACTAATTTACTTGGTTTTCTCTTTCTTTTTTTTTTATTATGGAAATCACAGAAGATAGGGCTGTTTAACCTCATTTTATTCTTTGAAAAATATTACAATAAATAATTACTTGAATATATATTTCATGCATTTATGTTCATTAAGATTATTTTTTATTATGCACCCGTATTGTGTATAATAATTGGTTATCTTTTTCCGATAACTTTAAAAACATTCCCATATTCTACCATCTTTAGCCAATACGTTGCATCCCTTAATCTAATTATATAGTCAATGAGCCAAATTCCCTCTATTTTTAGTAAGGCCAAGGTAGATGTCACTTTTGTAGCTCCGCAGCTGCAAAGTAGTATTTGCCTCTTGAGTTTTTCAGATTAAACTTAACTGTTAACCTACATGCCCATGTATTTGCACTATATCCTATTATCCCTATTACAAAACAAATATGATATATGCTTGTTGCTGTGAAAGGAACTCAATAGCTATTTTGTACAATGAATGTTAATTTCATAACATTTACTGATTTTTCTTTTACATATTTCATATGGCTCTTTAGAAATAATTTTCCATCTAATTCCATGTCTAAATATTTAAAGACTTTTTGTCTTTTTATGTTTACATAATAAATTTTAATTGTGGGGTCTCTTTTGACTTCTTTATACATCATGTATGCCAATTTATTTGGGGCTAGTAACAATTTGGCTCTGGTGCACCACTGTTCAAGAGCATCAATCATCTGCTTAGGTTTCTGTTCTGACTCTAATCTATTTTTTGCTTCTACCACAATCATTAGATCGTTGGCATAAGCAATAATCTCATATACCTCTTCCATATTTTCAATATCCTCTAACATCGGTTCTGTTATAACTTAAAATAAGGCCCTAAAATGGACCCTTACAGGCAGGCTTTATTAATTTCTCTTTGAATTTTTTCTGAAGTAGTTTGGACACAAAATCTTCTATCTGCACAGTAGTTTTTATGCTGTTATGGAGTGTCTTATTTTTCACTGGTGGCCGGCCAGCGGGAGGTAGTTTTGTGCGAACAGTGCTTCTCACCATTCCTGGCACCCATCTTCCACTGCATCAGTACATGTCCGGCTGTTGCTAGTGCGAGTTCTTGTGTTATTTGTGATCAAATTGGGATTAGTTCTGTTATAATATCAAGAAGTGTGCCTATGTAAGCATGCCGCATATTCATGCATGATTCCTAGGTGCCAACAGTCTTGTAGAGAAGTGACACGGCTATTTGTATACCGATTTCCTGACATTCCTGCACCTCACAGAAAGCAGCTCGTAAACTTGTAAAGAGATTCAGAGAAACTGGTTCTGTTCTTGATGAGAAACCCAAAAGAATTCGCCGTGTGCTAATAGAAGAAAAATTCGATGAGATAGGACAAAAGTTAGAATGTAGCCCAAGAAAATCTCTGAGTAGGTCATCACAGGAAATGGGTGTTTCACAATTCTTGTTGCCACTAAACTTTTGAAATTAAAACCATATAAGATAACCGTAGTTCAGGAACTGCAACTACGTGATACTGTGAGTAGAGTAAATTTCTACAATTGGGTGTTGGATAAAGTTAATGATTGCTCTATGGACCAAAAACTGATATTTTTCACAGTCGAATAATGGTTTTTCTTACATGCTCATGTATCATCTCAAAACAACAGATATTGGAATGCAGAAACCCCGATACTGTGCACGAAATACCTTTGCATTACAAGAAAATTGGTGTTTGGCGTGCTGTGAATGCATACCGAACTCTTGGGCCTATAACATTCTTTGACAAAAGAGTTAACAGACAGAGGTATAGGAATGCAATAATCAAACCATTAATGGAATATTTGTGTGACATCAATTACAGGAAGGCATATTTTCAACAAGACTCTATAATACATACAAGTGATCTATCTTATTATTAGGGAAACTTTTGAAGATAGGGTCAATAGAAAAGGACTATGGCCACCACAATTCCCACACTTTATGGTATGCGATTTTTATTTATGGAGGAACTTAAAAAATGAAGTGTATTGGAGTAACCCACATTGTTGGAATAGCTGAAACATAATAGGAATCAGAAGAGAAATTACTGCAATTTTAGAAAATGAATTGACTGTCAACAGACATTTTCTTCGAAGGTGTGAGACATGCGTGGCAGCACAAGGACATCATTTCCAACACTTTCTGTGACAAAGGTATGTTATTGTAATTATAATATATATGATACACCCAAGCGCTAGAATTTAAATATTCAACGAGCCTGCAAGCGCGCCTTCTGGTGCAGCAATAACCGTCCGCCGGCCGGCCACGAGTGGAAAATAATGCACTGTATAAATACCTTGGTTAATTCTTGTCTGTGAGTATATTGTGACTTTGTGGGTCCGTAGAATTAAAAGTCCAATTTTCCGAAATTCTAAATGTTCTTTATTTCCGTAGGAATACACTGCTCAATTCTAACGTAACAACAATTACATCACTTATCACAATCTACAGCACCAAGGTCTATGACATTAACATTAGCTCTCGCTACAACAACACTCTTGATACACACTGCAACTCCTCACTCTCTTGTTTTACAACTGTCCGGCTGGCGTGTCACAATCGCTTATATATCTCATTCATAATTCGAGAGACTTCTCGAGCAAATAAGAAAAACAATCATTCTCTGTCAATCGAGATATTACTAGAACCTTCCAAACGTGAAATCCTAGCTGTGCCGGCAAGTCCTCTATCTTAGCTATCTTTATTTGCCGGCTCTTTGTGTACACTAGCCGCGCTATCGTTAACTGCTTATGCAAGCTCGTGAAACATTATCCGCCGTCTATTATCTATTTGTGCCGAAACTTTTATGCCCAGTGCTGCGACACGTAGTCATAAGATCTGGCCACCATAAATTATGAAAAAGTGCCTGAATATAAAAATTCCTATCAGACACCTCTGTCCACTTGCATTTATTCCGTCGAGAGCAAAATTTATTGCATATTCCGTGGATTTATTTTTCTTAATCAGATTACCAATTACTCAAACCTATTATAACCCTATATTCCAGAATGTGTTTATATAAAAATCATTCTTGTACATTTCCGAGAGTATTAAACAAACAAATTGGTCTATAAGATGTTACCTGTAACAAGTTCTCAGCTTTCCCTTTCTTGAGAATAACTACTTCAGCTTCCTTCCAACATTAAGGAATTTTTCTCAAAAGTAGGCATTCATTTAATAGCCCGGTTAATATTGGTGCTAATATATCTACCAGATTTTGTATTACCTCTTATACTATGCCATCTAGTCCTGCAGGTTTATTTTTCTTTCTTTCCCCTAATGGCAGTAATACTTTATATTCTTGTTTGGAATAAGCTTGCCCCGTATCTTTTAATGCTCATGTGAATTAATTACCTCTCATTGGCTGCTGACGTGGAATAGACAGCAGTAAAAATTTGTTCGTTATTTAACATTATATATCTTATGTTAGAAGAGAATTGTCAAATTTATCGAGATTTAACTGTATTGGAACACCACAGTGAAGCGAAAAATTATTAAATTATAGATGAGTCGTATTTTTTACACATTTGCTTCACTTTCGTACCTATTTTGAGAACATGTTTCGCAAATCATCGCTTGCATCTGCGGCTCTTGTGCGACTGAAGTTAGATCCAGCGGTGTGGGTAATTCTGGGGTTGTTGCTGCCATCTGTTGATTTAGTGATGAACTTAAATGTGGGATTCTCTTCTAGCGGGATTTCAAAGTTCATTAGTTGGTTTTTATGTTTTTCTATGTATATCCTCTCCCATATGACGAGTTCACTATGTTTTTGTACGTATTTTAGTAATTCTGTGTTATCTTCAATTTCATGATTTTCAGACCAGAAATGAGCTGCTATTGCGGACTTATCAATATTTTTGTATCTTAAGTGCCTGAAGTGTTCTTTCTTTCTAGTGCCTATGTTTCTTTTTGTCCTCCCTATGTAAATTTTTTCACAGTCTTTACACTTAATGCTGTAAATGCCTGACTTTTCCTCTGGTTTTATCTTATCGGTATTATTACTGTGAAGTAGGTTTTTAATGTTGTAATTGTTTTTTGGTGCCAATGTTATATTGTATTTCTTGAATATTTTTTGGAACTTTTTTGTGGCCCAGGGGTGGTAAGTAAATTTAGCAAATCTAGTTTCTTGTTTTATTGGTGTGAGAGCTGTGATCTGTTTTAATCTCTTTTGAAGTTTGAAAATTTAATTTTTTATCTACAAGGTTTTTTCCATATCCATTTTTAATTGCAGTTTTTAAGATTTGATGGTATTTGTTCTGATATTCTTGCTGGCTGAGAGGTAGATTTACTAATCTGTGTGTCAGACTGTTGATGGTTGCATGTTTGTGTGGAATTGGATTGAAACTATTTGCTTTGATGTAATTATCTGTGTGTGTTGCTTTTCTATGAATGCCAAATTCTAGTTTTTCATTGCTTTTTTTGATTTTAAGATCTAAAAAAGGTAGAGTACAGTCCTCTTCAGTTTCCACTGTGAATTGTATGCTGGGTTCTTGCAGGTTGAGTAGTTTCAAAGCATCATCTATTAGTTTGTAGGGCACTATTGCAAAGATGTCGTCTACGTATCTGTACCATGTTTTAAACATCTGAGGGAAGGCTTTAGTAATATGTGTTTCGAAAAAGCTCATGTATAGATTGGCCAAAAATGGTGATAGCGGGCTTCCCATAGCTAGTCCTGAAATTTGTTTATAATATTTTCCATCGAAGACAAAATAATTTTGATGTATACATAATTCAGTCATTGCCAAATATTCTTCTATTGCATTGGCATTCAGGTTTATAGAATTTAGCCATTTTTTCAGTTGAATCAAAAGTTTGTCTAATGGAATGCTAGGGAAGAGGGAGCGGACATCAAAGGATACTAAAGTGTCATGAGGTTTTAGTTTAAGATTTTGAATTTTTTCTACCAGGTCTAAAGAGTTTTTTATACTCAGAGTATGGAATTTTGGAAAGGACAGAAATTTTTTGGATAGCCATTTTGCCAGAAGGTAAGTAGGAGTGTTTATATTATTTACAATGGGTCCCATGGGTATGTTGGGTTTGTGTATTTTAGGTAAACCATATAGTCTTGCAAGGGTAAGGTTGTCCGGTTTGATAGTTTTTTGTTCTGTAGTTGTTAATAATACTGATAAGATAAAACTAGAGGAAAAGTCAGGCATTTACAACATTAAGTGTAAAGACTGTGAAAAAATTGACATAGGGAGGACAAAAAGAAACATAGGCACTAGAAAGAAAGAACACTTCAGGCACTTAAGATACAAAAATATTGATAAGTCCGCAATAGCAGCTCATTTCTGGTCTGAAAATCATGAAATTGAAGATAACACAGAATTACTAAAATACGTACAAAAACATAGTGAACTCGTCATATGGGAGAGGATATACATAGAAAAACATAAAAACCAACTAATGAACTTTGAAATCCCGCTAGAAGAGAATCCCACATTTAAGTTCATCACTAAATCAACAGATGGCAGCAACAACCCCACAATTACCCACACCGCTGGATCCTGGATCTAACTTCAGTCGCACAAGAGCCGTAGATGCAAGCGATGATTTGCGAAACATGTCCTCAAAATAGGTACGAAAGTGAAGCAGATGTGTAAAAAATACGACTCATCTATAATTTAATAATGTCAATTTTATATTTTAATAACTATGAATTAAATATATTATGCGATATAGTTAATTTATGTGGAATGCACGTTAATTCTTAATACAAAATAGAGAAGGATCCTCTGCTTCAAACCTATCTCTTGGGATGACTGACGATAGCACGTGCGTTTATCGGTAGTCATGACAGTTGTTTATATTACTTTTATCGCTGATCTTGCCTTGAACTGGATTTGTCTTACGTTACCATTCAACATGTAAGTTGGGTTTCATATAAACTTGTATTTTTGCACACCATCACATCTTTATTTGCATGATTTTATCTATCTTCCTGGTAATTATTATGACGCTTACGGCGGGTTTCCACATGATGTGAAAGCAATGACTATGGCGGCGGAGGCATTAGCGAATTAGGGGAAAGGAGAAGGCAATGGCAGGCGGAGAGATACATGTCAGGGGTTGCAAGGTTATTTGAAACAAAGATTAGATAGGTTAGTCTTTCTCGTAAGTACTCTCCTCCATAGAAAAGAAGCCATATTTTATATTTGTATATTACCACCTATCACGTGGTAATAAGTTTTCTAAAATAAGACTAATTGATTCGTTCCATATTTTTTTTAAGTAAACCTAATCAGAGCAAGAGTTAATTATACTATTCATATAATAAAATATTATAAGGAATAAACCGACTTTTTATCTTGAACTGCTGCACTTTATGTTGCGACCTGTGTAAATTCAACCACAGAACACCGTAGTATGATATCAGCCACTGACAGTAATTTTAAAATACCATGGCTTCATCAAACGTGGTTAATTTTAAGTTTAGAAAAGATTTTTTCAAAACGTTTTTTATTCGCCCTAAGAAACTTTCTTACGTATGCATTCCGTGCCTGGAGAAGTTATCAAAAAATAACCATAATTATTTTTAGGGAAAAATACTGCTCGCTTTTATTGGAGTTTTATTACAGGCCTTCAAAGTAATCCCGCCCCCCCCCCCCCGTACAAAATATTCCACCGTTCAGTTCAATGTTCAAAAGACTCCTTAAAGCCCCTTTTTGATAGTCTGTTAGTCAGTTGAGTGCACCCGAATGTTATTATTTAGCTCTCGACCTGTGGAAATAACAACCCGGAAGTTCTTTCTTCACTGAAGGAAACAGATGGAAGTCACACGGCGCTAGGCTCGGTGAACATTGTGGATGAGACCACCTGAATGCTTGATGTTTCGTGAGGGAGCGATCAGAGAGCGCATTATCCTGATGAAGGATCCCTCCCATTTGAGTATATGGTCTTTTTGTTGATATTTTCCTCCTTGATGTTTTCTTCATTACTTCACAATAAAAATTCGCAGCAAGAGTACGTTCCGTATCCACCACATGATCGTACACAATGCCTTGCTTATCGAAAAAGACGACTTTTCCTGCACTTAGGTGAGCTTTGACCTTATTGGTTCTTAGACTTGAAGGATGTTTCCATTGGTCTTTGCCTTGTTTTGTCTCTGAGTCATAACGATGAAACTAGGATTCGTCGCATGTGATAACGTCAAAAACCGTTGCACTATTGACACGCCATCACACAGTGAGCCTTCTATTCGTCATTCATCACACGAGGTAGTGCAACTATTCTATACCCTACGGCATTTCATACAATGCTTTCAGCCGATCCGTAAAATATATTCATAATTTCTGCATTCTTTATTAACGATAACGATGTCTTCCTGCAACATGACATAAACTGTGTCGACATTGGTTTCAGTCGTAGAAATTGAGAGCCTTACCAGGCAAGCAGCATCCGCAAGATCATATTGACCCTCCCGAAATCGTTTATGCCACTTGTGTTTTCCCCATGGTTTGCTGCAACATTTCCAACGTTTGTGATGGAGTGCTGCCAAGAACAATGTAAAATCTAATTGACATGCGCTGCTACAACTTGACATCCATGTTGGGTACAGTCAGATTATTATACTGGTAAACTATGTAATTCGACCAACATAACAAAAACTGCCTGGAGCATAGTCAATGAATATAGAAAGCAGGATAAAAAACAAGAAAATGTTAACCTGAATATGAATGGTAATGTTATTACAAATCCTGTTGAGGTTTGTAATGCTATGAATGAGTTCTTTACAAATTGTGCTAATGAACTGGCTAAAAATATGCCAGAACCCCCTATTTATAATATTGTACCTAATGATAAGTCTCTTTTTATGCATCCCACCTCGGAGGAAGAAATTATAAAAGTCTTGAATGAAATGCCATCTAAACCCTCATGTGGATGGGATGGTATTTCATCTAAAATATTAAAGCAATGCAAAACAATATTGGCCAAACCACTAATGCATTTGATAAATGCCAGTATCGAAGCAGGTATTTTTCCTGACATCCTTAAAATAGGTGTCATTAAGCCTATTCATAAAAAGGGTAATAAAAATGATGTTAACAACTATAGGCCCATCACTCTAACTTCCAGCATAGGCAAACTATTCGAGAAAATTATACTGCAAAGGCTTGACCACTTTCTACAGAAAAATAAAATTTACAGTCAATCCCAACATGGTTTTCGTAAGTCATTTTCTACTACCACAGCAGTAATCTCATTTGTGCATGATATTATGGAAAAAATTAATCTCAATAAGAAGGTAGCCAGCCTAATGGTTGATCTCTCAAAAGCTTTTGACTGTGTCAGACACGATATTTTATTACATAAACTTAATTTGTATGGAGTTAGAGGTCTGCCTAATAAATTAATTGAATCTTATCTAACCGGAAGACAGCAAAGCTCTGAAATCAGTCATCTTAATGGTAACAACATATATAAAATAAAATCAGCTTTGATGGAGGTAAAACATGGAGTTCCGCAGGGCTCTGTCTTAGGCCCTGTTCTATTTATTATATACGTAAATGATATAGCAAAAAGCAATAATTCCACAACAGTCAGCTATGCTGATGATACTACTGCTCTTTGTTGGAATGACACATCAAATTCACTGACAAATACCATTAATTCTACTAGTCGCTCTATAAATCATTACTTTGAATGTAACAAACTAAAAGTAAATGAAGAAAAAACCAAAGTTATGATATTTGACCTAGGAGGACGAAATGAAATTAGCAAAACTGTTTCCCCCATGATTAATCTGACACTAACTCCATCCTATTCCTTACTAGGGTTAAAAATAGACAGTAAGCTAACCTGGTCTGAGCATGTAAACAGTGTTTGTAATAAAATAGCTAAATATATTTACTTCTTTAGGCTAATGAAAAGATATGTGAATGAGCATACCATGAAAATAATGTACTATGGTCTTATTTTTCCACATCTCAGTTACTGTTTAGAAGTTTGGGGAGGAGCTGCACATGTACATATTAACAGAATATTAAACTTACAGAAGAAGTGTATAAGAATTATGTACAGTATTCCTAAAATAGAAACTTGTAGACATGTGTTTATTAGAGAAAATATTTTAACCATTGTATCACTATATGTATATAAAAACATTCTTTTAACTGTAAACAGTGCAAATGGTATGCTAATAAATAGTGAAATACATACACATAATTCCAGACAAAATATGGATTTTCATAGAATAACTTTTATTATTATTATTGCATAATTTTTGTATAAAATGATTGATTTTTTATAAACTTTGTAAATATTGTAAATAGCCTCTGACAATGTCAGACACTCTGTATGAGTCTATTGACAGTAATAAACTACTACTACTACTACTACTACTACTACTACTACTACTACTACTACTACTACTACTACTACTACTACTACTACTACTACTACTACTACTACTACTACTACTACTACTACTACTACTACTACTACTACTACTACTACTACTAACTACTACTACTACTACTACTACTACTACTACTACTACTACTACTACTACTACTACTACTACTACTACTACTACTACTACTACTACTACTACTACTACTACTACTACTACTACTACTACTACTACTACTACTACTACTACTACTACTACTACTACTACTACTACTACTACTACTACTACTACTAC
The DNA here is from genome assembly GCA_030765055.1 of Mantis religiosa. NCBI lineage: Eukaryota > Metazoa > Arthropoda > Insecta > Mantodea > Mantidae > Mantis > Mantis religiosa. The sequence continues at coordinate 55,962,014 of CM060951.1, read as the reverse complement.
TACTACTACTACTACTACTACTACTACTACTACTACTACTACTACTACTACTACTACTACTACTACTACTACTACTACTACTACTACTACTACTACTACTACTACTACTACTACTACTACTACTACTACTACTACTACTACTACTACTACTACTACTACTACTACTACTACTACTACTACTACTACTACTACTACTACTACTACTACTACTACTACTACTACTACTACTACTACTACTACTACTACTACTACTACTACTACTACTACTACTACTACTACTACTACTACTACTACTACTACTACTACTACTACTACTACTACTACTACTACTACTACTACTACTACTACTACTACTACTACTACTACTACTACTACTACTACTACTACTACTACTACTACTACTACTACTACTACTACTACTACTACTACTACTACTACTACTACTACTACTACTACTACTACTACTACTACTACTACTACTACTACTACTACTACTACTACTACTACTACTACTACTACTACTACTACTACTACTACTACTACTACTACTACTACTACTACTACTACTACTACTACTACTACTACTACTACTACTACTACTACTACTACTACTACTACTACTACTACTACTACTACTACTACTACTACTACTACTACTACTACTACTACTACTACTACTACTACTACTACTACTACTACTACTACTACTACTACTACTACTACTACTACTACTACTACTACTACTACTACTACTACTACTACTACTACTACTACTACTACTACTACTACTACTACTACTACTACTACTACTACTACTACTACTACTACTACTACTACTACTACTACTACTACTACTACTACTACTACTACTACTACTACTACTACTACTACTACTACTACTACTACTACTACTACTACTACTACTACTACTACTACTACTACTACTACTACTACTACTACTACTACTACTACTACTACTACTACTACTACTACTACTACTACTACTACTACTACTACTACTACTACTACTACTACTACTACTACT
>CM060951.1:55950969-55955969 GCA_030765055.1 Mantis religiosa | reverse complement strand
TACTACTACTACTACTACTACTACTACTACTACTACTACTACTACTACTACTACTACTACTACTACTACTACTACTACTACTACTACTACTACTACTACTACTACTACTACTACTACTACTACTACTACTACTACTACTACTACTACTACTACTACTACTACTACTACTACTACTACTACTACTACTACTACTACTACTACTACTACTACTACTACTACTACTACTACTACTACTACTACTACTACTACTACTACTACTACTACTACTACTACTACTACTACTACTACTACTACTACTACTACTACTACTACTACTACTACTACTACTACTACTACTACTACTACTACTACTACTACTACTACTACTACTACTACTACTACTACTACTACTACTACTACTACTACTACTACTACTACTACTACTACTACTACTACTACTACTACTACTACTACTACTACTACTACTACTACTACTACTACTACTACTACTACTACTACTACTACTACTACTACTACTACTACTACTACTACTACTACTACTACTACTACTACTACTACTACTACTACTACTACTACTACTACTACTACTACTACTACTACTACTACTACTACTACTACTACTACTACTACTACTACTACTACTACTACTACTACTACTACTACTACTACTACTACTACTACTACTACTACTACTACTACTACTACTACTACTACTACTACTACTACTACTACTACTACTACTACTACTACTACTACTACTACTACTACTACTACTACTACTACTACTACTACTACTACTACTACTACTACTACTACTACTACTACTACTACTACTACTACTACTACTACTACTACTACTACTACTACTACTACTACTACTACTACTACTACTACTACTACTACTACTACTACTACTACTACTACTACTACTACTACTACTACTACTACTACTACTACTACTACTACTACTACTACTACTACTACTACTACTACTACTACTACTACTACTACTACTACTACTACTACTACTACTACTACTACTACTACTACTACTACTACTACTACTACTACTACTACTACTACTACTACTACTACTACTACTACTACTACTACTACTACTACTACTACTACTACTACTACTACTACTACTACTACTACTACTACTACTACTACTACTACTACTACTACTACTACTACTACTACTACTACTACTACTACTACTACTACTACTACTACTACTACTACTACTACTACTACTACTACTACTACTACTACTACTACTACTACTACTACTACTACTACTACTACTACTACTACTACTACTACTACTACTACTACTACTACTACTACTACTACTACTACTACTACTACTACTACTACTACTACTACTACTACTACTACTACTACTACTACTACTACTACTACTACTACTACTACTACTACTACTACTACTACTACTACTACTACTACTACTACTACTACTACTACTACTACTACTACTACTACTACTACTACTACTACTACTACTACTACTACTACTACTACTACTACTACTACTACTACTACTACTACTACTACTACTACTACTACTACTACTACTACTACTACTACTACTACTACTACTACTACTACTACTACTACTACTACTACTACTACTACTACTACTACTACTACTACTACTACTACTACTACTACTACTACTACTACTACTACTACTACTACTACTACTACTACTACTACTACTACTACTACTACTACTACTACTACTACTACTACTACTACTACTACTACTACTACTACTACTACTACTACTACTACTACTACTACTACTACTACTACTACTACTACTACTACTACTACTACTACTACTACTACTACTACTACTACTACTACTACTACTACTACTACTACTACTACTACTACTACTACTACTACTACTACTACTACTACTACTACTACTACTACTACTACTACTACTACTACTACTACTACTACTACTACTACTACTACTACTACTACTACTACTACTACTACTACTACTACTACTACTACTACTACTACTACTACTACTACTACTACTACTACTACTACTACTACTACTACTACTACTACTACTACTACTACTACTACTACTACTACTACTACTACTACTACTACTACTACTACTACTACTACTACTACTACTACTACTACTACTACTACTACTACTACTACTACTACTACTACTACTACTACTACTACTACTACTACTACTACTACTACTACTACTACTACTACTACTACTACTACTACTACTACTACTACTACTACTACTACTACTACTACTACTACTACTACTACTACTACTACTACTACTACTACTACTACTACTACTACTACTACTACTACTACTACTACTACTACTACTACTACTACTACTACTACTACTACTACTACTACTACTACTACTACTACTACTACTACTACTACTACTACTACTACTACTACTACTACTACTACTACTACTACTACTACTACTACTACTACTACTACTACTACTACTACTACTACTACTACTACTACTACTACTACTACTACTACTACTACTACTACTACTACTACTACTACTACTACTACTACTACTACTACTACTACTACTACTACTACTACTACTACTACTACTACTACTACTACTACTACTACTACTACTACTACTACTACTACTACTACTACTACTACTACTACTACTACTACTACTACTACTACTACTACTACTACTACTACTACTACTACTACTACTACTACTACTACTACTACTACTACTACTACTACTACTACTACTACTACTACTACTACTACTACTACTACTACTACTACTACTACTACTACTACTACTACTACTACTACTACTACTACTACTACTACTACTACTACTACTACTACTACTACTACTACTACTACTACTACTACTACTACTACTACTACTACTACTACTACTACTACTACTACTACTACTACTACTACTACTACTACTACTACTACTACTACTACTACTACTACTACTACTACTACTACTACTACTACTACTACTACTACTACTACTACTACTACTACTACTACTACTACTACTACTACTACTACTACTACTACTACTACTACTACTACTACTACTACTACTACTACTACTACTACTACTACTACTACTACTACTACTACTACTACTACTACTACTACTACTACTACTACTACTACTACTACTACTACTACTACTACTACTACTACTACTACTACTACTACTACTACTACTACTACTACTACTACTACTACTACTACTACTACTACTACTACTACTACTACTACTACTACTACTACTACTACTACTACTACTACTACTACTACTACTACTACTACTACTACTACTACTACTACTACTACTACTACTACTACTACTACTACTACTACTACTACTACTACTACTACTACTACTACTACTACTACTACTACTACTACTACTACTACTACTACTACTACTACTACTACTACTACTACTACTACTACTACTACTACTACTACTACTACTACTACTACTACTACTACTACTACTACTACTACTACTACTACTACTACTACTACTACTACTACTACTACTACTACTACTACTACTACTACTACTACTACTACTACTACTACTACTACTACTACTACTACTACTACTACTACTACTACTACTACTACTACTACTACTACTACTACTACTACTACTACTACTACTACTACTACTACTACTACTACTACTACTACTACTACTACTACTACTACTACTACTACTACTACTACTACTACTACTACTACTACTACTACTACTACTACTACTACTACTACTACTACTACTACTACTACTACTACTACTACTACTACTACTACTACTACTACTACTACTACTACTACTACTACTACTACTACTACTACTACTACTACTACTACTACTACTACTACTACTACTACTACTACTACTACTACTACTACTACTACTACTACTACTACTACTACTACTACTACTACTACTACTACTACTACTACTACTACTACTACTACTACTACTACTACTACTACTACTACTACTACTACTACTACTACTACTACTACTACTACTACTACTACTACTACTACTACTACTACTACTACTACTACTACTACTACTACTACTACTACTACTACTACTACTACTACTACTACTACTACTACTACTACTACTACTACTACTACTACTACTACTACTACTACTACTACTACTACTACTACTACTACTACTACTACTACTACTACTACTACTACTACTACTACTACTACTACTACTACTACTACTACTACTACTACTACTACTACTACTACTACTACTACTACTACTACTACTACTACTACTACTACTACTACTACTACTACTACTACTACTACTACTACTACTACTACTACTACTACTACTACTACTACTACTACTACTACTACTACTACTACTACTACTACTACTACTACTACTACTACTACTACTACTACTACTACTACTACTACTACTACTACTACTACTACTACTACTACTACTACTACTACTACTACTACTACTACTACTACTACTACTACTACTACTACTACTACTACTACTACTACTACTACTACTACTACTACTACTACTACTACTACTACTACTACTACTACTACTACTACTACTACTACTACTACTACTACTACTACTACTACTACTACTACTACTACTACTACTACTACTACTACTACTACTACTACTACTACTACTACTACTACTACTACTACTACTACTACTACTACTACTACTACTACTACTACTACTACTACTACTACTACTACTACTACTACTACTACTACTACTACTACTACTACTACTACTACTACTACTACTACTACTACTACTACTACTACTACTACTACTACTACTACTACTACTACTACTACTACTACTACTACTACTACTACTACTACTACTACTA
>CM060951.1:55843469-55945969 GCA_030765055.1 Mantis religiosa | reverse complement strand
CCGTAGTCATGGTATCCAGCAATGCTTTCTGCCTCGACCACCTCTCCTCGCCCACTGAATGTATTACGGTCACCTTGGCCTTTTAATAATGCATCACTAGTGCGGAAGTAAAGCTAGCTGCATTATTGACGCATGGGCGCCAAGAAAGCGGCTCCATCACAAAATATAATTTGGAGAACTTTTATAAATGAAAATTAAATGCTAGAACATAAAACATAACCATGTAATTTATTAAAAAACAAGTAGGTGACTCGGCGATTCAAACCCATCAAGGAAGAACCACCCCTGCCATTATAACATTCAAGTATCACAGAATGCGATGAAATCATTGTTCAGTGATTACATTTTAAAATGTGTAGTATTGTCACCCGAACGTACAAGACCAGCTGACAGAAAGAAAGGGAAACGGACGGCAGGGAGCCACGCCTACTCGTGTGACGGATTGGCTCTTGCTGGGAGTAGGAGAGATGGACAGCGTAAAAAACCACGCCTACGCCCAACGCGCAGCACCAATGACGCGCCGAGGAGAGACGGCTCTGGGAGGGAAGCAAGAAGAGTAATCACTGGTTTGCCCCTACTCTGCTCGCCTAGAAAGATCGCGTAACACTGGGACGACTTCGTGTGCAGAAAGTTCCAGAAACAGCGATCCGTCTATATAAGCGATGCAGTGGACGAGTCAGCCAGTTTGCAAGCGTGGGAGGACACAATGGCCAGACTGCGCGTTGAAAATGGCGACGTGTGGCGTATCGCCAGGACCCTCAGGAATCGCAAAGGTCAATACACCTCACCCATCCATGGCACCCAAGGCCTCGCCTATGAACCCCAAGCCAAAGCAAATGCGTTCGCTGACTATCTTGAACGCACTCTATGTCCGAGAGAGGACCCCCAGGACGACATCTTTTCCGAACGCGTTCGTAGGGAGGTACGCCGATTTTTTCGACGTCCTCCCGAGGACGCGGAACGACTTCCCGTCATTCGCCCCAGTGAAGTCCAGGGCGTACTCAAACGCCTCAAACCAAACAAGGCGGCGGGGCCGGACGGGCTGACACCCCTCATGCTTCGTCACCTTCCCTTCAATGCCGTTCTTTTCCTAACCAGGATCTTCAATATGTGCATCACCTTGGGGCACTTTCCTCGCGAGTGGAGAGAGGCTCGGGTGATATGTATATTGAAGCCTGGGAAGGATCCTGTACATCCTTCCAGCTACCGATCCATAAGCCTCCTTTCTACCCTCTCGAAGGTATTCGAGAGGTTAATCCTAACCCGAATGACTCCCATCTTGGGAGATGTTCAAGCTATTCCTGACCACCAGTTCGGATTTCGTCCTGGGCACTCGACTACCCAACAGCTGCTACGTGTGGTGGAGACAGCGGCCCTGGGTTTCCAGGAACGCGCCTTCACGGCAGTGGCATCTTTGGATGTCGAAAAGGCCTTCTCCACGACATGGCATGCCGGTCTGATCTTCAAACTTATCCAACTGGGGCTACCTACACAGCTAATCAACATCCTACACAGCTTTCTCAGGCACAGATCATTTAAAGTCACAGTAGCGGGGAAAACATCTACACTGAGACCCGTGAGAGGCGGAGTCCCCGAAGGCTCTGTACTATCCCCCACACTATTTAGTGTTTTCATGGCAGATTTTCCAACTCAACCACAGGTCGAAATGGCACAATATGCTGACGACGTGTTGTTGTTCTGCAAAAACAGACATATACTCAGAGCCTTCAACCCAATTCAGAGACACCTCCGTCTCACACAAGAATGGTGCAGGCGTTGGCGGATGTCCGTAAATCCGGACAAAAGCCACGCCATTCTTTTTACGAGGCGCCACACCCCCGCTGACCGACCAAACTTCCACTTCAGGGGCCGAAGGATAGAGTGGACTAATTCCATCAAGTACCTGGGCGTTCAGCTTGATAGAGGCCTAACTTTCCGCGGACACATCAGGGAACTATCGGCACGGGTGCAGGGGGCTATTGCCTCTCTGTACCCAATGCTGGGTTCTCGCTCGATGCCAGTCCGCTTAAAGCTACACCTCTTTCGAGCCCTGATAATCCCACTCATGTTGTACGCCTGTGAAATCTGGGGCATGGCTGCCGATAGCTGGATAGCATACCTTCAGCGTGCACAGAATAGAGGACTCCGATCCATCTATTCTGTGGGCCGTTCTTTTCCCGTGAGGTTACTTCACGAAGCTTCCCTTCTCCCATACGTGGAGGACGAAATTAGACGCCGGGCAACAAAATTTTACGATAAAATTCCAGCTCATAGAAGCGCCCTGGTTCGGTCTCTAGGAGACTACGACGCTGCGAGCCGCCGATTCAGGCTTTACCGGGTACCCCGTATGGCTTGCGGGCATCCGAGGTAACAAAGGAGTTAATCCTTACAGCAGCATAAGCTAAATTACAAATCTCCAAAAGAGCTGTTTGGCTACTAAATTTACCCCATTTTAGAAAAAAAAAAAAAAAAAAAATAAAACACCAGGGTGTAAACAAAAAAGCGGTTTGGCATCCTGTACAAAATTAAAGAGGAGCAAAAAGCTACCTCAACAAAAATTTTCTTCAACAAAAAATATCACATCATCCTACAAATACCACAATAAACAACCTGCGGTCAGACCCAAAACCTGGGTGGGTACGCAGCAAAAACCTTCTGGCTGTTAACAGCCTGTCAGTACACGACTTGGACTTGGTCAGCCAGTTCTTAGTCAGCTCTAGAGAGAGTCGTTTGGCAAGGCGCTGAGTAGTGTGGATTGTAATTGTGAGTTACGTAATTCCGAGTGTTGCGCAAATGTGAGTGCTACATAATTATCTGTGGCACGTGATTCTGCTGTGATTTGTAAGTGTAACAACTGTATTCGGTGGAAATAAAGAACTGTGAAAACATGCACGTGAACATTTAAATAAATTTTTAAGTCATTGGGTTAAATTTTAAATTATAAAGGGGTTTTTAATTAAAGTGTATTTTCAAGTCAAAAATTTAGTGAGAATTGTCTTGCTTAGACAGCAATTAGACTGTACAGCGTATTTGCATTCCTCTTGTTGCTGGGGCATATCGTCATCCGTACCTCATTCGTTTCTACGTCGATCATTCCCAAGATCAAATTGCCCTCTACGACGCACCCACGATGAAACTTGCGCCGTCCTATATTGCATTTGTCGATTTGAACGACGTGACCGGGACCACCAATTTTCCCCCTTGCAGTATACTTTGTGTCATTTGACATCATGCACACTTCGCGACAGTAGCCAAACCAGTCCGAAAGTCCGTCAGCTCATTACATGTATTTCCTACGGAACACTCCATTATCGTCGTGTCGTAGGATTCTTTATGTGCAAAGCAGTGCGTAACAAAATTTGACCGGGCTCTAACTTAGTCTGCTCAAACCATGTTTCTTTGCACACGGACTGCGTCACTTATGTCTGGGGCATTTTTGAGAGCTTGGTTACAAGTTTTACATCTTTCTCATGTTGGCTGCAAGGCCGAAACCGGCTGTTCGTCTGCTTGCGCATGCGTATACCTGCACCTTTGGACTTGGAAAATATTCTCGCGTCGCACAAAAGAAAGTTTCTCCAAATTATGTATAGTTATGGCCAATTAATTATCATTAAGGTCCAAACTTATACCACAGCTATGGAAGGGGTACAGTTTGGAAGGCAGTCAGGGTAGTGATAAAAACGAACTGATACAGTGGCGTCCTGTACTCTGTATTTAAAGTAAATTAAGCGTTTCCAATGTCCTTTACAATGAGATTCAAAATCGGTAATTACGTTGGTTACTACTAGACTTAACTGGTTCTTGAAGGTGTTCATTAGTCAGTCGGCCCCCTTTACATTACCGATCCCGGTGTTGGGAGTTGTTCAGGTTTCACTATCCTGGAAAGTCAAGGTGAGGGAGTAGAAGCATTGACCTGATAGAGAAAACTAGGATTGAGGGGCCAGCCCAACGCCTGGGATGAGAGAGAAGTGGATGGTAGTATGAGGGCGAAATGAATGATAGGAAAGATGGATGGAGCAATTGGTGGAATAATGGTGGAGAAACCGGAGGAAACCTACCCCAGTGCCATGCTGTCCACCACAAATTTCACTTTGCAGTCACCTGTGAACGAACCTGGGGCTTCTCAATGAGAGTCGAGCAGTCTAGCCACTCTGTCACAGTGCAGTCTAATAATAACAGTAATAATAACTCAACTTACCTTGTAACTTAGCATACTCCAAATGATAAGAATTATAATGCTGTTTCATGTTAAATTGCATTATTCTGCATAATACTTTTGAACACATTAAACATTTTGCACTGTCACCATCCTCAAAGAAAAAGAACTGCTCCTCCCTACTGGATTAAATTTTCTCCTCTTCGAATGTTGCTGAATGCACCATAGCGAGCTGCCTGTGTTTGACACAGCTTACGAAGCTCAGTTTTGCCATGCCTGATTTTAGAGTTCAATAATTTATTGAACATCCAATTTGTAAAAATCAGATTTTGTAGCAAGGCAACTCTTATCCATATTAATTATTTTAGTTCATTAAATAACGTGAGAAAAAGGGTTAACAATGTCAGCTTAAAAATGGACAAAGAGGAACTTTTGCAACTTTCATTAACATTAACAGACTGGCTCTTTGCATCATTATGCTTTCTTATGAATCTTTTCCGCATTAACAAAAAGGAATATTCTTAATTAAAATATTACAGGATTTGTTACCAAAGATAAAATGGTATAGTGATTATTAATAACTAAACACTAGTAACACAACTTCCCTTATTTAAATCCTGGGACCGGTTTCAAAGCAAACATCTGCTTTATCTTCAGCCACTCAGCTTGACACTCACCCACTTACTGACTGACTGACCTTGACCACTACCGGAGTTTGAAGAATAGCTCCTTATCTAACTGCCATCTACCGGGGACAACACAAACTTATTGATGATGTCTATTGGAGGGATATCAAAATTCATTACGCGATCCTTATTTTTCAAAATAAATATCTTCTCCCAAACCATTAAATCTATCGGTTCCTTCAATTGTTTCAATAATTTAACTTCTGGATTTACTTCATGATTATATGACCAAAAATGATCAGCCACTGCCGATTTCTCGGTCTATCTATATTTAATATTTCTAAAATGTTCTTTCGCTCTGGTTTCTAAATTACGCTTGGTATCTTATCGCATTCTAAACAGTTAACTTGATAAATACCAGATTTTTTGTTGTCTGAAATTTTGTCGTTTTTAGAAAACTGTAGCAAATTCTTTATACTGTAATTATTATGAGGTGCTAGTATTATACCCATTTCTTTGAAAATATAATCCTTTTTTACTTTTTTAAGAGTGGAAACATCATTAACATTTTTTTGATATTTAAATTTTTCCACTCTTCTGATTATAAAATCTTTATTAAAGCTGTTAATTAAAGCAGTTTACAATATGTTTATATTCCGCATTAAATTCTTCTTCATTTAGAGGTATGTTTATCAATCTGTAAATCAAACTATTAAAAACAGCAAATTTGTGTGACATAGGGTTAAAACTTTTATTTTTGATATAATTATCCGTGTGAGTAACTATGGTATAGTGATATTGAAATGGGGTTACACAAACTATATTAATTACTTCCTGCTTTTTATAGTGTTATATTCTGTAAAATTATCATAAATGCAGGTTTTAATCATGACTCATGCACAAGAACTACATCCTCCGATGATATAAGTGAAAGTCACTTTTTTGCTAAATTCTAATATATATAAATAATTTTAAAAGAATGAATAATCTATCAGATTCAATTAAGTGTAAACCATGGAAAAGCTATGAAAGAAGTTTTAATGTGCAATGCAAGCCCCCATTATTATGTCTTAATCTACTTTCTTTCAAATTATTTTAAGTTGCACTATTTAAATTTGGTTAGTTTATACCTACATAGAGCCCATAAACTTATATGAAACAACTTGACAGTAAGTTCCCTAATATTGATTTTTAATCATTTAATATACAGGTTGTTTCGAAATGACACAAACAAATATAGCCATTTCATAGTTTATAACATAACTAGTCCAAATTTTGGTGTCACAGCTTCAAACTTCTCTTAGATATAATTTTATGCAGCATTAAGTTTTACATTTTGTGACTAGGCAGCGCAGAAACCACTGGTGTGCGAACCTCAAAAGTTATTGAGATACACTGCCCATGAAAATGAAAACAAAAGCATTGCTCCTTGCTCTTTATCAGTGACCCTAGCCTTGCTTTCAGGTAATGGGGCAAGGAGCAGTTACTTGTGAAAATGTTGACTAATGACTCGGACAGTTCCAAGATTAATTATTTTGCTATGATCTTAATGGTACAGTACTTTCAACTAGCTACTGTAAAATCAACAGCTTCCTTTAAAGTTACAAATGGTTTATTTAGTATTAATAAACACAGTGAAATAAAATGCTTGTCTCATTGCATAAGCACTTAGTTTTATCTACAATACTTTGATATTGTTCTCTGTTCTTTTTATCATTTAATGCTTCCATCCTCAACCTCACTAACATTAACTTCCCTCTAAAAGTCTTAAGTTGCATATGTCCACAAGCCTGTATGTCGTCGACTGTTATAATGGAATGTTGGAACACATTGAACACCCATAAACAAATAACTAAGGAATAGCTTCTTTATTATTGCGGTTTCATAAGCCAAAGAAATTTTTAATAGTGGCAAGCTACCGTGGAGTATGCTGGTATGTTTACAAACAGCTACAGCAGGCGGCACACTGTGACACCTACCTGCGATTCCTTCAATAGTGTGAGGCACATGGCATTCCTCCTGTCACTGCCTAATCCACACTCATTCTGGAGCATTTTTTTAAAGTGGCTATATTGGCAGTAAAAACTATCTGTATGTGCTACAAAGGAGCTGAGCAACTACTTCTATATATTCGTACGGTGTCGTTTCAAAACATCCTGTACACATTAAATACATGTAACTCCTACAAGCATACTTTCTGTCTGTGTTGGGTAGACAAGATTCTAACGAACTTTTATTTGAGAAGCCAAATATGCTGTAAATAAAAACGTAACTGTACTTATATACCAATTGAAGTTCTTCTATCCTATGGTTCTGCATTTTTTAAATAAGCTTTATTTAGGTGAGCCAGGAAATAGTATTTTAAATTACTAAATTTGCACATATTGGATAGAAAAAATGTGCAGTTAATATATTTGGAGAATTATTAAGCAATCTTAATATAAGAACTGCATTGGACAATTGAAAATATATTAAAAACATGTGATTTAGAACAGTTTATTCTGATAAACAATTTCTTTTCTAATTGCTTAGAACTCGAGTATTATTACATACACTGTATAAAACGTTCACATTAAGCAAGTATGGAATTTATTATGACAATATTCCTCCTACAGCTATTATTCATTTCTTCTAAAATGGGCAAAAGATAACAATTTGTACAAACAGTTCCATTATGTAATAAACATTTTTACTTCAAAATATAAAAAATTATCAATTTGTAGTTTTTAGGTACATTTTTATATGAATTTGGTCATTTTACAAATACATCTGAAAACAATGTTTATAGTATTCAATAACTATGAACAATATATTATTTACAACTTTGCTATTGTACAATATTCAACTATTTGTTAATAATAATTTATCTGTTATTTAAAATATACTTACATTATCATTTTACATTTCAGGAGCAACACCATTCCCAAGTTATGGAAACAATATGTCACTTTAAAAAAGCATTCCTGGAAAATATAATTCTTCAAACCTTCAGATTTATTAACTGTAAAAAATCTATAACTGCTTTATACCCTGCATAATGTTTAGTGTCTATCCATGGAGAGAGACCTACTAAACATACATCAAATTGGCTCCATTTTGTAATGTACAAATACATAAAACCAAGAGCAGCTGCAGGTGCTGCTTTCATGCCATGGCACTAACAATGAGAAAATGCTAAAAAGTGATGCCTCCAAATATTTTATTTGCAACTTTTTCTACAAATTTATCTTGACATTTATATACTTCTGATATTAAGTTTTGGCAAAACGTGGTTGGACTTCATAATAATGGACATTTTGACTGTTCTTTGAGTATATATGTAGTCATTGTGATATGGACACATGGCCTATTGCAAAGTCACCTTTCTTTACCATCAATTTTGTTTGCATTTCTTTTTGTAGACAGAACTTTGGGTCATAAATGAGCATCTAATCTGAAATTTTTCTGACAAGTGAGGAAAATCATGAAAAATTCCTGATCAGATTCACTGATGCACGAGATTTGAACCTGCAGCCTCTGGTTCTCTTTGAGAACTGCAACAGCAGTAAGAATAGATCAGTCTCACTTGGGACTAATTTTTACATATACATTTCCATTAATAGGCTCATTCTTCTACGAATGCCACTCAGGGCCATATTTTGTAGTCATGGTGCTTCAAATGCTACGAAGTGTTGTTGTTCCAACTGTAATTTAAAGCTCTCACATTTGAAACTTGTGCCAGCGAAAAAGGATAGTTTAGAGTGTAGGATGAATTAACATGGCAGAGGAAGCATTACTTTTCAGCATACCCTTGTAAATAAACAAGACTGAACTCTATAATCTGAAGTAATACAATTTTATTTTATATACAGATTGCAGCAAAATTCAGAATTTTTCAAAGCAGAATGTGATATATATATAATGTAACAGTAGCAAGCCAGAGAAATTAATAAAGCAGTAAGAACAATACAAACTATTCTAACTTTATCAACATTATTCCATGGATTTGTATTTGGTAATAAGTGACATCTCCAGCAAGTGAAGAAGAATGTTGGGCACTAACTTTTAAGTTGCTTGGGATTAGTGAGCATGAGGATGGTACACGTAACAACAAAAGCTTGCCAACAATAGCTGCACAGAACTTCTGTACTGCTCAGATAACTCAGATAAAATCGGGTTGCTTTGCTCTTTTGAAAGCCACTTCTACTCACTTTCTACCAGTTCCTTCCACTGTCTACATATGTATTATAATGTTTTATGAATACATATGTGGTGACTAGACAGACAGCAAAACTAAGATAATGAATTTTAGTTAATTTAAGAAAGAAAACGATACCAACAGAAAGTAACAGTTTAGTTATCTACAATAACAAAAAAGAAGAGGAAGAAAGAAAGAAAGAAAGAAAGAAAGAAAGAAAGAAAGAAAGAAAGAAAGACAGAAAGAAAGAAAAATTACTGTTAACACGTGAAAAAATACCTCTGAATAAAATAGTGAAATAAAATCTCAGGTAAAAGACAACTTATGTAAAAGTTCAGCTCCTAATCTGCATTATCAGGAAATGGATGAATTCCACTCATTTTTCTCTGCTGTTATCGGTATTGTTGCTAATACATTCATTTTCACAATCACTCATTTTCCAAGCATAATATAATTATACTGACCATTCCTCTATCCCCACAGAGGCAATTTTTTAAATCAGCAAAAGAACTTGCATCATCAAGTTTGAATATAAGATTCTACTGTGCAATATAATCTTTGATGTAGGACAAAGATAGACAAAGAACTGGTGTACCATTGGTAAAAATACTATTTTGTACGTCTTGTAGAAGGGTTTAACGACAAGTCAAACAGCTGGTTTCAGCATCTCAAAACTGTGCGGAATGCTTTTGCGGTTAACCACTCTTGCATTATTTTCTTCTTGTAAGATGTAGGTGCAGGTTTGCACCGGATATTGTATGTTACATTGTTGATCACAAGTAACAAGTTTGGTGCTAAATTAAAAATAACAATTATTTACAACCATTTTTCATGTCTATTAATTCAATTCTCCAACGGGAGTTGTAATCTCCCATTATTTTAGTGGATTTTAAGGTTAGTAGGGCATTTAGAACAAAACCTTGTTTAGATTTGGCATGTACTATTATCAATCTTGAACCCTTTGAAGTATATAATTTCACTCAAGAATTCGTCTTAGTGTGAGCTATGCAGATATGCTTCAAAGTATTAATTATAGGCCTATATTTACTTCCATCATAATCCTTTGGGAATACCATAGTTTCCTACATTGAAAATCCAGAGTTTATACACCTTCCTCAATGTTGTTATACTCCTCCTGAATTGAATTCATCTAATTTTCTGGGAAGCTTTTCCATCGTAGTCTCAACATCTGTTTTATGGAAATTCTGAATAGCGTGCCTTGCCACACACGTATCAAAGTTGTCTAATTCAAACTTCTTAGCCTTTCTTGGCCTGTTTTTCCTGGTATAAGAATTACTTATAAACTTGCTCACCTGCTTAACAACATTTTGCACAGATTTCTTGGGCAAGCCAGTTGCTGCAGCAAGCTTCTTTAAAATGTCCTTTAGATATTAGAGCCCCTGCTTTGTTTTTCATATACTGGAAAGCATTGTAAATGACTTCCCTGGTTTTGCTATGGAGTTGTTTAGCACTTATTAATTTTGATTTTAAGGGAGTCATGATAACTTACAATATATTCTATGCCAATAAATAAAACTTCCTCCATAAATCCACAAAACACAACATAAAACAATAAATCTGCTTGACACAATATACTCACTCACTGCGATGTGCACACCTTAAGATGTAGGATGTTGGGGCCTATAAGAGAACTGTGGCCCTACAAAAGGCATAAGCTTTGTGTGTAAGGTACAGTGCGAAAATGGTCTTCTGCACACAATATAGTTTGGCAAGCTTTCATTGCACCAGCTTCATATGTACATGCCAGTTAATACCAGAACTAGTTCGTTGTGCCAGGATATGCAAATCAAGGTACCAACATTACCTTTATAAAATGTAAAATTCAATACATTCATCTATATGTTATGTTAATCAGCACAAAAAATGTAGTTCAGCGTATAGTGTAAGTACTATTTGCTCATTAAGCAAATTTAAAATGAGGCAATGAAATATATTCTAATTATCTGGCTGCAACACTTCATGAGATATTGAAAGTGAGAAGTAGTGATACAAAAGAGATTTTAATCTTCAATATCTAGAAAATATAAAGTACAATGAGCAAGTGTTCACAACAGCTATATATTAAATTTAATTATATCCCTCATTTCTGTGGTAAAACAAAGTTTATATTACAGATTACACAAATAAAAATATTTGCCACGTAGGCTTCACTTATCTTAACAAATTGGTGTTGATACTTCTTTTCTTTCTTTATATTACAGAACTAGTTAAATAACTATATCATATATCCAGTCGTTTTTCAAATTGGTATTATTGGCAATGCCACTACACAAAATCCACCTGATATACAGTATATATTTTTCTTTTTAAGATGACAGTCACGGATTCTGCTCATGAACTTGACAGTTTTAAAAATAGTTTAGGAAGGGATATTAAAAAAAGAAGTGTACTACCAGTTTTTCCACTGGTTTTAATATTAGGTCAATCAGTATGATTTTATATTACTACTTCCTTGTGCTAACAGTGCAATGTTGGTCAGTAAAAGTAATTTGTAATATTAAAACAGAATGCTTTTTCAAAGTTCTTTAACATTTAAGTATTACCAATTTCAAATCTTGAATGAGGTGAGTTGCCTGAAGAACTTTATGGGCCATGGGCTCATTTGAGTATGGTATAACAAACCAAGAATATGCATGTAAATGTCAAACAATTGAAAATATTAACTTCATTAAGCAAAAAGAGATACATTTACAGTCCAACTGAGTGTGTATGATGCAAAATAAAAATGAATTGATAAATGATTCAATTTGTTACAGAATATAAATATCTGTCGAGATTTAACTGCATTGGAACACCACAGTGAAGCGAAAAATTATTAATTTTTAGATGAGTCGTATTTATTACACATCTGCTTCACTTTCGAGTTGCATAAGAGCCGTAGATGCAAACGATGATTTGCAAAACATGTCCTCAAAATAGGTACGAAAGTGAAGCAGATGTGTAATAAATACGACTCATCTAAAAATTAATAATAAATATCTGTGTTTAACTGATCAGACAGCAGAGAACAGAAAGATATGTGTACAATAAAATTAAAGCAAATATGTTTCAGGTGCCAAAATAATTCTGTATGCAATAAAAACCTACTTGGGTAGAGGAAGTCAAATTAACAAAACTGAAATGAAACAACAAGGGTTGTTCAATAAAGAATGATGATAATATTTTTTAACAACATACTTTTACTCATCCTAATAATTTTGATGAACCTTTTCAAAATAGTCTTGCTGAAATCTGATGCACCTATACCAGCATTTCTGCTAGTCTGCAAAAAACATGCTCAAAAAACTTTTTTTGAGTACTCCTTCAAAATCAACTTCACAGTTTTCACTACTGCATCTGATTATGGATGATGCCTCCTTCAAAGGTATTTCTTCACATTAGGGAATAAGTAAAAATTACTTGGGGCTAAATCTGGACTAAGGAAGGGTGAGGGATATACATAATGTAGATTTTTGCAAGATATTCAGCAACAACTTGGCAATATGCTGCCATACATTATTGTGGTACTGCATCCAGCCTGTTTCATGGAAATGTGGTCTTTGCATCTGATATGGACTTGCAAGGTTTTCAGGACATCAGTATTATCCAGTTACTGATGTGTGTGCAGGTACACACATGCTGATCAACATTTCATGAATATCAATAAAATGAGAAGAAGCAATAACTTCTGCATTTTTGAGGGTTACTGATGGGAGATTTCCACACCTTGGATTTCTGTTTGCTCTCAGAATCAAAATGAAGACAAGCATCAACAACAGTGATTATTTTAGAAAGGAACTCCGGATCTTCATCAAACATCAACTTAAACTTGCACACCTGCAAGTTCTTTTGTTTCGGAATCAAGTCTTGGAAACCATCATGCACAACACATCTCATGTGTAAATTAATTTTCTGTCACCATATGTGTGTCACATAGTGTAATTTTCAGTACCTGAGAAAGTGTTTTTAAAGTTACTGTTGATCCTCTCTTACAGTGATAGCAGTAGTATTGATTTATTTTTTCTGGAACATCAGGTCCACCTTCCTTTGAAATTGATTTTCTCCCCCCTCTTTAACAATTTAAAAAACTTTCGTGCTGTGCTGTGCTGTGCTGTGGGGAAGAACAGACTCTCCATAGACCTCCCGTAACACTGTATAGGTATCAGATGAATATCTGTTGAGATGAAAGCAGAATTTTAAAGCAGAATACGGTTCCTCATAAGTCACCATCATTACGGTAGGCAATAGTGAACACGTCCTTGACTGCCTGTCTGCCTCCCTCAAGTAGGAACCAGGAGTTACAACAGTGAAACTACTATGGCTTGTATGTTATACATTGTGCTAACAGAATATCATAAGATTAAGTTGTAACACAGGAAATTATGACTGTAAACAAATGATGAACATTCTTTACTGAACAGCTCAGTATATTTACATATACAAGTGAAACAATAAGGCTAATACTCAAAAACTTTGAAACTGCAGAAATTATAATTTTAAAGACAGAATGGCCAAGGAAATACTCCTCAGAAACATAATTTAAAGCAACGATATTAGATAAAAATATAAAACAATGAACAACGAAGGACAAAGAAATGAATTTATTTTATCAGAAGATACAATAGTTGAGGAAGGACAATTTGTTTTCCCACATGACAGTGCTCAATAGTGTATCCCAGGAAATGTAGCAAAAGCTTGAGGAGATACTGAAGAAATATGGTATAGAAAATTCTTTCTATGTTAAATAATCTCCCTTTATCTTCTAAAAATGTAATCATATAAAGCTCCATGATATTTATATTAATAGGTAAAAAATTCTAATAGAAATACTTATGAAAATGGGAGAAAAATGTAAATATATCTCTAAACTCAACAACCCCATTTATATGTCAAACTTTACATGCTATTTACTTATAAGCCACTTATCTGGTTGAATAAGTTTAAAAATGAATTTCACTTTTTTTATTTTACTTCCCTTTGACCAAATTATTTAATGTACAATCTCCACAATGCTCCTGTTAAGCCAAAACCCATTGGCATCTTCTTCAACAAGGAACTAAATTGGCAGTTATGCAGAGTCCCTAATTCTAATCTACAAATTTAAAGATTCTTAACTTGACATATAGCCAGAGAGAAAAATAAGGTTTTTATTGTGTCAAAAATAATACATATATCTTGAGGATTTTCTTACAGTGACCTTCTCTCTTTTATGTTACTTAATACAGATTATTAAAGTGTTAACAGATTTGATTACACCATTCATTAGACAATGAAGGCAGTGTTTACATAAAGGTTATTAAAATGTTTTGTAATTTAGGAACTTCAGTGTATGCACCTTGTGGTATTACAATAAAAGTTGTTCACAGATTTTGGCGCAAACTCCAACATGTGTACTTATAGTAGCATAAAAATCATCATATAAAAGGATGCAGCTATTTTATCTGTCTTTTATTTGCTTTGTTACAAGCTGATACCTTATTACTATTATTGTTATAATCTATGTTATTACTAGGGAACAGATTTTTAGATGCTAAAAAACTTAAATTTATTTATTTTTTATGCATTAAAATTTAAGAAAATATTTGTTACTGTCCGGCCGTTGTATCTCCGGCTCTGACGTTTTGCGGCTGCTAGAGGTGGAGGGGGAAGGTTAATAGTACCAGCATACAGTAATGAGCAATTGAAAACATATCCTCAAAATTATCATTAGAATGAAAATATACGAATATATTAGCTTTAAAACACTGAAATACAATTCACAATTTCATCATACTGCAAGATATGTATTACAACACCACTCTATTCGAATATTTCGTTCACATCTTTCACACACACTAACTGCATCTGTTGGTAGTACTGGGAGTCTCTACATCCGGTGTCGTGGTCAGGAAGTTAAAACTGTCTGCTAGCGCCAATCAGCATTGTCGCTGGTAAGCGTGGCTCCCGAACCCAACACCGTGTTACCAGGTTAAATTTGTTTGTGCAACGTGGCCTTTTAGCGGCTTGCGCTGGTGAACTTTCTTTGGTATATTTTTCGTGCCTGAATTCCGATGTTTAGTGTTCGTAAGTCCTATTATTATCGCTATTATAATAATATGGCTACTGGTTCGTGAAATATGCAAATGTATGAAATATTTAAAATACGCATTGTTCCTTTGCTTGAAATTCCCGCTAAAGAACTGGCAACAGCCTGCTTCCCCCTCTCGAGAAATGTCAGAGCTGGAGATAGAACGGCCGAACAATAGTTCAAAATATTTACTAAAATTACATTTTACATAATAGCAAAACTTGTAATAAAAAAAACTGTTTTGATAATTCACCAGTGATAGATTATTGATGTCACATGTCAATTGTTGGAAATTGTTTTGAGTTACAGTGCACAACACATGCCTTCTCTACATTGTACATTAGAAATCTCTTCATATCAAAGCATCTGCTTTATAGCAGGACATGACGCCACCAGGATATGCTTGTTGCTGCATAAATGCTGCGTTGCATGGGAGTGTTGATCGGCTGTTATAGATTTTCCACAAGGCTGACAATATAGAATTTTTCCATCTGTTTTGAATGTATCTGTAAATTCTTTAACATACTGCTGCAACCAAAAACTAACACTACCTTTTATGATGATATATATATATATATATATATATATATATAAGGGCGCTCAACTACGGCGGTCATCAGCGCCCTTTAAAAAACTAATCATGGCAAAAGCCAGATATAAAACTTTCTAAAAACTATACAAGTGTAACAAAACCTATTAAAAATACACGTACATAAAAGACATCAATCAAAACCTACTAAAAATTTCGTTCACTACCTTTTATCTTCGGCATTTCGATATGTACATGAATACTCAACACATATGTTAAGAATTACCTGGCACATCTGAGCTGAACTGAAGGAACAGGAATAACTCAAACAGGTACAGAGAAAATAAGAGCTGTTTGTTATTGTAATATAAACTATCTGCTGACCTGTTTATTAAAGGTCATTCGTCAAGAACTAACATGCAGCCTGTACTAGTCCTGTTGAGTTCAAGTACATTGTGCAATACCCTTGGTATTGAAATCTCTTTCCTGCGAGTTTCATGTATATGTTTATGTTGTAGCGAGCTGTTGACAACACGCAAGCAGAGAGCGTCATGTTGTTTACCACACACAAAATACATAAAATATGCATAAAATATGTACTAATAGCTAAATTGTGCAAAATATTTAATTACATAAAATATATATACTTGCCCAAAAATCTGTTCCCTAGTTATTACTTCAGAGAGGATATAGCTGGTTTGGTTATTTGCATTCTTAATTAAAAATAAAAACCATCTTTCAAGATTTCAAGTTTTAGTATCCATATTCTACATATCTTTTCATTTTTAATATTTAGGGATTAAATTAAAAGTGTAACATACACAAATAGATTATTCATTAAAAGAATGGATAACACTATTTAGACATGTATTTATACTAAATAAACAGTTTTTCATGTAATACAATGCTTCTCATGTATGACCTGGCTGGTCATATGCTTACATTATATGTTGCCAAGGCATTGTTGTGCTGCTGCAGGCTGGCGCATAGGTGAGCGCTGAGACAGAAGTGGGGAGAAGGAAAGAACTATCCAAACATCACTAGGTCTCTTTCTCTCCCCACTTCTGTTTCTCTCTCAGCAAGCACCCAGCACTCACATAGGCACCAGCCGGCAGCAGCACAACAATGCCTCGGCGACACTATACACATCAAATGATCAACCAATTCCTAAATGAGAACTACAATATGTACAATCACTTCTACTTGAGTCATCACCACAGGTTCAGAAGGCATTTTACAGTCTTCACTGATGGAGTATGTATAGTAAGGAGAAGGTATGTGCATCTGTTTACATTTTCACACATGCAGTGGCATTGTTTTTTATGTGCAGTCCTAGGTTACTGACAATGAGCAATGTCTTCAGATGGCAAATTGACATCCCATATACCTATAATTTTATTCTTACCCAAAGCACCTTTGTGTCAGCTGCAGGTATATAGGGCATTAGAATTGAATTTTTTAGCTTCTTTAGATTTTAAAGCTATTTACTTGAAAATTGACACATGTAAAATGAGTAAACAATGAAATGACTGAGTAAAAGCTTAGATAGTTTCTCAAATAAATATAATTACATTTTAATTAGCAAACACAATTTTTAAATTATAAAATCCATATTTGAACATTTAGATAGCATATTTAAGATTATGTATGTAAATTTATATACAAATCAAAGTAAAACTGAAATGTCAGAAATAAACTTCACACAATAATGCAAAACCAAAGTAAAATACCCCACACAAAAAAAGGTGGATGCAGTGGAATTAAAATGGAACACACAGATAACTTAAATGTGTCAATGCACTTAAAAATAGAAGAACGAGAAAAATATTTGACCAAAATTATTGCCGGGTGTCTACAAAATCATTTGTATGATAATTAAAAAAACAAAAAAAAATTTTTTTTTTTTTTTCACTTAATACACGCCATTGCTTGGTGGAAAGCAAAAGCAGAATGCTCCACACATCCCTCCTACTACATATGTACTCACTGAAAAGATTGGGAAAATGTACTTGAACCTGCAGGGAAAGCATATATGGAAGCAAGTGTACCATGCAGTTAACATACAAGGTTTTGCACATCTTAACAAATCATAGCTGCCATAACTGCTTTAACAACTAACCTCACTCAACTGTTTCTTTAGATAAATAGCCTGAGGTAAATCTAAGGAAATAAGAATGAATTAACAAACAAATAAGGGAAGTAAAAGCAACAAAGGTTTTGCAATTAGATATATAAGGCAAATCATTTGATCAAGTATGAAATCCCCAAGGGCAGCAGTGAAAGATGACTTATTCAAATGTTCTATATCTCCTTCGATACTGGTTCAAAACTTAATTTTCAAATATAATATTAGAGAAAATAACGTAATATGCAACATAAGCAAAGCTTATTTAACAGAGGAGCACAATTTAAAATTCAACACATATTTGAAAAAAAAAAAAAAAAAGTTTTCATATTTAACATAATATTAATATTTGGGCTATATGTGTATAATTACATTTGAATTTGTTCTGATGGTAGGTTATACTTTGGCCCTTTGAAGTTAGAAAATGACTGCCCAATCATTTTTTTGTGGATAATGTTTCTTTAGATTAATCATTGATTTTCAGTGATATGTATATATTGAATATTGAAGATTTCTCCAAAATAGATAACACTGTACATACAAATTTAACAAAAAACAATTTTGTAAATAATATACACATTAGAAATCAGCAATTTTTAAATTTCCTTTTTGGAGCACAGATAAATTATAAAATTACAATTGCTATGAACGTAAAATTCACCATTCTGTTTGGCATTCTAGGCAGATGCTCATAATGATAACATGTCTAAATTTTATGTCAGAATTTATTTCATTTATGAAAACAAGTCAAAATAAGATTTATAATATACAACAACCAACTGAATGCTGGGAGAAAGAATTAATACATTGATTTGATTTCTCGTGAAGCTTGAGATTTTTAAAAATGACACTGTTTCAGAGTTTAATGTTTTCCTTTAAGCTTGTTATGTGTACTGACAAAATGGCAGATAAATTGTTAATATTTAATCTATTCAAACAGCAACTTTCAGAATATATGTAATATAGGTCATATTATGCACATTCTAATTCAATATGTATAGGCTCTACTTTATCTTATTGCATTTTCTGTGCTGTTGAAAGGAGAAAGACGAAATAAATTCAATGTTTTAGTTTTCATAGATCAAGTAACATATTTAAGACCTTCAAAGAAATAATGTGTTCCATAACCTTCTTTTGACTAACATATGAATAAGAAGTAATATTAATTTGAAAATTTAAATTGGAATTAACACTGCGAAGTAATGTAATAATTAAAATCATAATGTGGTACGTGAAGTACAAAGTGTCTCAGTCAACTCATATCTAGTATAATTTTAGGAATTGTATCTGTAAATATGCTTCTTATAAACGTTTATTTTTGTTTGGAGGTTATATTTCAGAAACCCAAATTGTGGCTCTAAAAACAAACAAATTAATCGAAATTTAACTGTATTGGAACACCACAATGAAGCGAAATAATTATTAAATTATAGATGAGTTGTGTGTATTACACATCGGCTTCACTTACATACCTATATTGAGGACATGTTTCGTGAACCATTGTTCGCATCATCGGCTCTTATGCGACTAAAGCTTGATCCAGTGGTGTGGGTAGTTATGGAGTTGCTGCTGCCATCTGTTGATTTTGTGATGAATTTAAACGTGATGTCCTCTTCGGGCGGGATTTCAAAGTTCAATAGTTAGTTTTTATGTTTTTCTATGTATATTCTCTCCCATATGACGAGTTCACTATGTTTTTGAATGTACTTTAGTAATTTGGTGCTATCTTCAATTACATGGTTTTCAGACCAGAAATGAGCTGCTATTGCAGACTTATCAATATTTTTGTATCTTAAGTGCCTAAAATGTTCTTTCTTTCTAGTTCCTATGTTTCTTTTTGTCCTCCGTATGTAAATTTTTTCGTCTTTACACTTAATCTTGTAAATGCCTCGACTTTTCTTCCGGTTTTATTTTATCAGTATTATTACTGTTAAGTAGGTTTTTAATGTTGTAATTGTTTTTTGGTGTCAATGGTATATTGTATTTCTTGAATATTTTTTGGAACTTTTTTGTGGCCCAGGGGTGGTAAGTAAATTTAGCAAATCTAATTTCTTGTTTTATTGGTGAAAGAGCTGTGATCTGTTATAATCTCACAGCTCTTTCATGTTATGTCAACATGAGTGATATAGTGTCTTAATTTTGTATATTTAGGCATGCACTTTTTATTATATGTTTTGAGTAAGCCAATACACTGTTTCTAGCACCTGCTTTATTGTTTTAATTTCGATTCCATTTTCCTGAATTATTTTCCCTAGATATTTAAATAATAATAATAATAATAATAATAATAATAATAATAATAATAATAATAATATTATTATTATTATTATTATTATTATTATTATTATTATTATTATTATTATTATTATTGGTTCTAATATAGAATATAGAAAAGTATTTACTGAAATTAATAAATATATCAACATAACAGTTTTCCTAATAGCTTTTGCTATCAATGGAATTCTGTTTGGCAATGCTCTAGGATTTCATTTCCATCTCAGAAGAAATGTTTGATTTAACTGCATGTGATGTGAAGGTGCATTTTAATGCTACAGTTAAGCTACTACTGAACCATGTCTTCTCTTTGAGGTAGAGTCACTTATTATACTGGGTGAATGTTCCTTCATGCAGCAGCTTTGACAGGTTTGGCCTGCCAGCGGCGTAGGTAACAGGAAAACTGCAGTAAATATGGTAAATTTTGTTGCATAAGTTATTTCTGATATACATATATTGGTTTGTCTCATAAATTCGTTCGATTCTTGTTACGTGCTTACGACAAAGAACGCCTGCACTGTAAACCCGTATCACAACTACGGCAACGAAGTTGCCTAACTATGTAGGGGTAACCTGTATACATATGCAAGGTCATCGAAAGTAAACAAGGCAATGAAATTTTCCAAACAAACTTTATTTTATGCAGTATGCACCAATATTATCAATAACATATCTCCATTTCTCAGGAAGTTTATCAATACCATTTTTCCAAAATCTTGCAGTTTTCTGGTTGACGAACTCTTCTACGGCGAGTCTGCAATCCTCCAAGGAAGTAAGGAGTTTGCCATTAAGGAAGTTTTGCAGGGATCGGAATAAATGATAGTCGGATGGGGCAATGTCTGGAGAATAAGGCGGTTGAGGTAACACATCCCAGTCAAAATCCTGTAATTTCTGACGAGTTACCATAGAAGTGTGTGGTTTGGCATTGTTTTGATGAAAGACGACTTCACCATTAGATGCTAACTCTGGCCTTTTCTCTTCTAGGGCAACCTTCAGACGATCCAACTGAGAATAGTATTTCTCTGAATTGATGGTCTCCCCAGGAGGAAGAAATTTGTAATAAATAATTCCTTTCCAGTCCCACCAAATGCACAGCACAATCTTCTCAGGATGAAGCCCTGGTTTAGGAATTGAGAGTGGTGGTTCCCCTTTCTTAGGCCATGACTTTCTCTTTCGGATGTTGTTGTACACAATCCACTTTTCGTCTCCTGTAACCAGCTGTTTCAGAAAAGGGGCAGTTTCATTGCATCTTATCAATGTGTCACAGATGGAAACGCGCTGAACTAAATTTTGTTCACTCAGTTCGTGCGGAACCCATACATCCCGAAGATTTACGTAACCAAATTTCTTTAGGTGCCTGGCTACAGTTGCATGAGATAAGTTTAGCTCCTGACCTACCTCCCGAGTTGTTATTCTGGGGTTGTTCGCAATCATGTCCTTTATCCTTTCATCATCCGTAACCACAGGTCGTCCAGAACGAGGTTTGTCTTTCAGAGAGAAGTTCCCAGCTCGAAATCTAGTAAACCATTTTTGACATGCCCGATTCGTCACTGCATCTTCTCCGTAAACAGCACAAATTTTCCGTTGAGTTTACCTTTACGGTAATAAAACAGCATTAAATGTCAAAAATGTTCCTTCTTGCCTTCCATATTAACATTCACAAGTTACAACTCCACACTGTTGCATCCACAAACTCGTACTGAAGTTTGGTTACCAATTCTTACATAAGTTGACCTATTTACCTTTGGCCGTGAGGTCGCTGTGGTTTGTGTTCATAGATTCTTTTCAGTTATTGTATTTGTAAACAAACCCCATATTAACTTTAAAGAGAGTCGATTAAAGACACTAGACAACACTTACTTTTAAATTTTTCCGGAACATGTTTCTGAGGCTTTGCCTCTATCTACTTTGATAGAGGCAAAGCCTCAGAAACATGTTCCGGAAAAATTTAAAAGTAAGTGTTGTCTAGTGTCTTTAATCGACTCTCTTTAAAGTTAATTTACATAACAACCTGTTTTCAACACTTCCAAGAAAAGAAACCCCATATTGTTAGGCAACTTCTTTTACATAAAAGTAATGGGGGCATGCAGTGTTCTCAGGAGTTCTTAGTCGTAAACACGTAACAAGAAGCGAACGAATGTATGAGATAACCCGATATATACTTGAAAATTAAATCACTCACATAATTAAGCAAGAAGATGGAACTGCCTCACAAAATAATTTATTGGAATTCCAAAAGCCTAACGTAATGCACAAGAAACACCTGCATGATAAATAGAAATGCAATGTGCTAATAGTGGTGAGAAAATAGTATCCACAGAATTTTTTTTTTTTTCCCAGAAAATGATTAACAGTGAGAGGTATGTACAAAACATTTTAAGACACTTTTATGACCAATTGAGTGAGAAAGTGTATTCACAACCTTTCAACATGAATCTGCAATAACACATATAGACAATCTCAAAACTATTTGTAGTTGAGATTCAACATGTCCTCAATGTCCTCAAAATAGGTACGAAAGTGAAGCAGATGTGTAAAAAATGCGACTCATCTAAAATTTAATAATATTTGTAGTTGGTTTATTGATACTCGTCACTTACTTTTTTATATTAATGAGACACTAGTTTTAAAGGCAATCGCCTCCATTTTCAATCTCTTTCCAACTGGCATCTGTTGTTGTCTACTCTCTCTCTGGTGATGGAACTATGAACTTTTTTGTTAAATTATCTACTGGTGGGATTTCAAAGTTCATTACGCGATCCTTATTTTTCCATATGAATATGTTCTCCCATTTTGTCAATTTATTTTGGTTTATCACTTCCACCACCAGAGAGAAAGAGCAGACAACAACAGATGCCAGTTGGAAAGAGATTGAAAATGGAGGCGATTGCCTTTGAAACTAGTCTCTCATTAATATAAAAACGTGACTAGTATCAATAAACCAACTACAAATAATTTTGAGATTAATTTTGACGTCAAAGTTACTAAATTCCTCCAAACACATATAACATGCAGACAACTTTTCATGAAATTCATGACGTTTAAGAAAATATTAGTAACAATGTAAGGCCTCCCATTCTTCCAATTTAACACCCAGCTATTTCCATCTCTGAAGGGAGGGGATTAAAAGTGTACAAAACTAATCCACATGCTTTAAATGGATTAAAAAAAAATAGATTTGTCAAATAACGGATACCATTCCTTAGAGGGAATGAAGAGTGTAATGAGTATGTTCTTAAGCAAATGTTAAAACATGCTTAAATAAGGAAGATGACAAACGGTATTCTATTGAATGCTCACTTCTATCAACAGAGCAGCCAGCAAAATCATAGCCAAATAGTGCAAAATCAGCTGTGTGAAGGCTTGTTCATCAGAATAGAATTCATTAAGAGGCTATTTGCTCACTGATTTATGTTGTTACTTGGATTTGTTTCCAGTCAATCATAAAGACAAACAATAAGGCCTTGTAAGATAAATGTAGGAAATCTTACCAACTAAAAACACTGTTGTGATCTTGGAGAAGACTCACTTTTTGCACCAAAATGCATATGAACCTATCAAAATAAATATATTGAAAAAAAAAAAATAAAAAATTAAAAACCAGCAAATACAAACCACAACACTGATTGCCATTTGTATGTCCAAAACATTTAATTGTTATGATATAAGGAAAAATAATCTGCATTAGTAACTTACTGCAAAACTTTAAAAGACCAGATTTCAACATTGCATAAAACTTCTTTGCAATAATAGACTTAATAAATACAGTACCTACAACTGCCACAACTTTCTTCAGTTTATGGTTTCCACACTGCCACATGAATAAGGCAAAATTCTTTTAAGCATCTTTCTAGTCTCATTACAGCACCTTTACTTTGTATCATATGGAAAGCTAAAATATTGCACTAAATATACTACAGGCCGGTGAAAATAATGTCAATAACAAAGGATTAGAAAATTGGCCTCTGGAATGTTAACATATTTATTCCATAGCTGTCAACTTTATAATTATTGCTGAAAACCTGTAGTGCTTTATTATTTATACCAATAATGGTGCTGGTATCTGCATTTCACTCACATCTGTATTATTTTACAATATAATAGCTATTTACATATAACTATTGCTTTCATAAATACAAAAGATATCTTTTTAGTGTTCTATGTTACAATATTTTCTGTTACTTTTTCTATATACAAGTCTGCATGCTTAGAAATTCCAACTGCTATGAAAATGTAGTCACCTGGCATTCATCATCTTCCTGCTTAACCACAACTGCTTTTGTATCTGGAACTTCTGATGTGGAAACTGAAGTATGACCTTTAGCAGTGTTAACTATAGCAGATGTGGCATAATCAGTAATGCTGAACACAAACTGCAAGCATCCAAATTTAATGCACGAGCCATGATTAAGCAATGCTGTTCCTTCCCATCCAGCACCACCTCCACCAATCAGGTTTGAACCGCTAGTTCGACAACCACATTTCTTTACATACTACAAATATAAGCAAAATAACAAAAATTGACAGAATTACAAATACAGTATCATTTCATTAAAATCATAAGCACATATTAACTCTAAGGTACCATATACTTCAAATTATATTGTCACTGCCCTTGTGAAATCTGTTTTGTCAAAAACACAATGGGACTAGCAAAACACACTACAGCAATAAGACCTATTTCAAAATTGGTTTACTAAATTAATTGTTGAGCAATAAATGATTATTATTTCACAATTAGCAAATGATTCTGAGTTTAGGGATAATCATTCCTTCCACCCTCCCCCCACCAAAAAAAAAAAAAAAAAAAGATCAATATATTGTGATTTCTGCAAGAGCAATGACAATATGTGAGCAGGAAAAAATAGTTTTAGCACCATTAAACTAGTAGCTGGTGTATTTTACTGAATAGCATAGTTCAAAATGTAAATATGAGTTAATTTCATTATACATATAAAATTTACAATTGGTCACTTAAAAACATTTCCTACTTTATATCGAAATTTAACTGTATTGGAACACCACAGTGAAGCAAAATAATTATTAAATTATAGACGAGTCATATTTATTACACACTACTCAACCTTCAAGAACCCAGCATACAATTCACAGTAGAAACTGAAGAGGACTGTACTCTATTTTTTTGGAACTTAAAATCAGAAAAAACAATGAAAAACTGGAATTTGGTATTTATGGAAAAGCAACACACACAGATAATTACATCAAAGCAAATAGTTTCAACCCAATTCCACACAAACATGTCACCATCAACAGTCTCACATACAGATTAGTAAACCTACACCTCAGCCAGAAACAATATAAAAAAGAATACCATCAAACCATAAAAACTGCAATTAAAAATGGATGTGGAAAAAGCCTTGTAGATAAAAAAATAAAATCATTCAAACTTCAAAAAAGATTAAAACAGATCACAGCTCTTTCACCAATGAAACAATTTGCTAAATTTACTTACCACCCCTGGGCCACAAAAAAGTTCCAAAAAATATTTAAGAAATACAATATAACATTGACACCAAAAAACAATTACAACATTAAAAACCTACATGACAGTAATAATACTGATACAATAAAACCAGAAGAAAAGTCAGGCATTTACAAGATTAAGCGTAAAGACTGTGAAAAAATTTACATAGGGAGGACAAAAAGAAACATAGGCACTAGAAAGAAAGAACATTTTAGGCACCTAAGATACAAAATATTGTAAGTCTGCAATAGCAGCTCATTTCTGGTCTGAAAATCATTAACTTGAAGATAGCACCAAATTACTAAAATACGTACAAAAACATAGTGGACTCGTCATATGGGAGAGAATATACATAGAAAAACATAAAAACCAACTAATGAACTTTGAAATCCTGCCCGAAGAGGACATCACATTTAAATTCATCACAAAATCAACAGATGGCAGCAGCAACTCCAGAACTACCCACACTACTGGATCAAGCTTTAGTCGCATTAGAGCCGATGATGCGAACGATAGTTTGTAAAACATATCCTCAATATAGGTATGTAAGTGAAGCTGATGTGTAATAAATACGACTCATCTATAATTTAATAATTTCCTACTTTGTCATTTTCCTTGATCACAATTTACTGTTTTCTTTATCACAATTCACAATGACTATACTACAGTAAAACCTCTCTAAAACGAAATTTAATTATTCCGGCATTTATTTTCAGTTTACACAGGTTTTCATCTCTCAGAACGTTATGTTTGAACACAAAGAAATCACAAAATAGTTGCAGAAGTTTACACTGAAGAAATAATATAAAATGAAGTGTAAATAATAATAAGCTGATATGTATTATGTACTATATTTTCAACTTATATACAGTATTGTAGTTTATCACCTAGTTTCTCTGTTTTCAATTTTCCTTTGTCATACTGCAACTGTCTGCATATCAACCTCATTTGCTTCACCACACAGCATTCAAAACAATGTTATGGCAATGTTTGAAACTCTTGAGGCATCCACCGTAAAATCTGAAATTGTTTCTGCCTAATTTTCTTGCTGTCTCTAAAGCTTCAGTGAGTGGATCGTTTGGGCAGGCTTTGGTGTGGCAGTGGTTCCCGATATCCATAGGAGGTTCAGGAAATTTGTGTGGCAAAGCCAGCAACAGGGTTGAGGGCCGCCCAGAACATCGGGTGTACTTGACTTCAGAGCAAGGAGCATGGTGTGCTAGAACACTAGTGCCCTAATCTTGAGATACTTCGGTAGTCCTTCCGGATGGGTTCACATGTGTAATGACTTATAAGTCTCATTTCGACCCTGTAATGTGTGAGGGGGAGAGGGGCTTTTTAGATTCAAGGTATTGCCCCATGGGAAAGCACCCTGGAGATAGCCTCAGGCTGGGTTATTTATTTATTTTCATCCAGTTTGTCATACATATGATTTTGGACATGTCAGAGAGGAAGTCTTCAGACTTCCGGTAGACCTTATTCAACATTGGCTCTACAGCTTGAGTCTGAAGCATTGGTCCAAAAATGGGAATTCCTTTAGCACGCACTAACAAACCTCTTAACACAGCACAATTTAGCTCATCATGCTCTGTAGATTTTGTGATGCATTTCACATGCCCTACTGTTCCCTTTAACCATTCATCTTTAATTTTTATTTTTTTCTCCACACCAATCAGCTATAAGAGATAGAAACCCCAACCATAGATCACACACCCTCCGCTCAAGCTGAGCTAATTCCCTAAGAGCAGTTTGGATATAAATACATAATGTCCAGCGAACATCTCAGGTGTGGCGAACCTTCGCCAAGAAGACTTAGAACATGCCACTGATAATGTCCACCGGAGGTTTGGATGGAACATATGTCTGGACATCTTCACTCCAGCAGACCATGGCTTCTAAGCCCGGAAGAAACTTGTGTTAATTCTGACTCAGGCCATGAAAGCTTCCCAACACAAATAATTCTTTAGCTGAACATTTGTTCTTTTTGTGTTCTTCAATAGCCTTATTTTTTCTCTCCAATGATGTCTTATGTTTAGATCTCATTTTACAGAATTTGTGTACACACACTATTTTTTTTAAAATCACCAGTTTTCTTCCACTTGTACTTGATCACTTGTGACAACGAAACTGAGAATGAACATACTGCAAAACAACAGTTGTACGCTTACCATGTGTGCTGGAAGACAATTGAGAGAGTTAGAGCTAATGGTTTGTTTTCCCTTTTCCTTGAAGAATTACCTACAGTTTGACTTTATGGTTTATGGAACCTCGGTGCAGGTGCAATCAACCTTAGAATTATTGCACTTTTTTAAAATATGTACATTGTAACCCATAACACATACTGTAATCCATTTTAATCAGATTATTTACGCAAATGATTCCTGAATATTACTTTTGTGTCTACATTCGGCAGTTTTCCGGTTTAGAGTATAATTTTACAGAAATAGCACTGTTCCAAAATTTATTTTCCATTTTTCCATGTTTCCAGCATATAAGGGGTCCATTTTAGACAAGTTTTACTGTATACCAGAAATGTTAAGTTTTATCATTCGTAAAAACACATGAATACCAGAATAAAAGAACATTTTAGAAATATTAAACATAAACATATTGCTAAATCAGCTCAGGAAAATCAGATTTGAAATATATCCAGGGATTAAATTATTATTATTATTAAAGCAATTAAATGGACTCAGATATAATGATTTGTGGAAAAAACATTTTGGAAAATAAGAACGGTGCAATGAATTTTGAAATGCTATCAATTGATACTATCAATATATTTGTTTTACTTTTAGTAGTTGGTAATATAAGAAACAATCTGTTACCTAGCAGCTGTAATTATAACAATGGAACGGTCAACATGCTGATGCAATCAATTGATTTGCAAAATAAGTTCTGTTGAAAAGCAAATGATTACAAAAGATACATGAAGTTTTAATCACTAATAAGTACTATAAAGTTGAATAAGTGTAGTTTATCAGAATGAAACAGTGTGATAATTACTTTGCCAGAATCAGGTGCCATAGTTGCAGCTGCTGCCTCTGCTTCAGCTTCCTTAAGTTTCCTTTCTATTCCTCTTCTCCTGTCCACAATTTCTTGAATGGTTTTTACAAATGGTGGAACCTTAGACGATCCTGAAGGTGGTGCAGGTTTTTCTGAGAAGTCACATGAATATAGTACATTATCTACTGTAGTACCATGTTGACTGTAGTTCAGGAGCTCGTAATGCTTTGTTGTCTGGGGAAACAACAGTATAAACATGTTAAACTCTTTCAGTTATTCTTTAAAAAATGGCAGAAACCAATAGAAAAAAGAAGTCTATACCTCATCATAAAATATTGATGCATGCTTTGGAGAGATAAAATTACAATGGCCATAATTCACCAAAACTACATCCATATCAGCACCTGTAACAAAAAGTTTTAAAATTTATCAGTAAAGTTCATAAAATTTTGGAAAAATCTTACATTAAAATACTTTTAACCATTTTAAATGGAACACACATTTATCTCTGCACTCATTTATACAATATATAAGTATCATCAAAGCTTTATCTAGAAAGTCAAATACATAGAACAATTTCAAATCAGTATAATAGTAATAATAATAATAATAATAATAATAATAATAATAATAATAATAATAATAATAATAATAATAATATAATAAATTTATATATTTATTATTATAATATAATAAATTTATAATTTTGCCTACAATGTTATTTGCCCTTATTATCACATCAACTTTCAAAAAGCCCTTATCGGCTGGCTTCATCTGTTTTAAACATCCATTCTTCCTCTGTTAAAGAATATTCCAATTGGTGTCCCTTAGAAAATGTCTTAGATAAAACAATGAAGTAAATTGAATAGTCAGATATTTGACATTTCATCGCTTATGTGAGTGAAAAGTATAAAAAATTTTACTAGAAATAGATTTTCAAACAATTTTGATCTCATTGTTACTAAATTCCTCCAATCATGCATAAAACACTGAAGTGAAGTTCTATGTAACTTATCTGAATTATTCTTTAACTATTTCAATGAAACTTCTAAGGTAAAAAATGCGGTTAAATATTTTAACTTCAGATTTTAATTATTTGTAAAACTCACTAAAATCCTGAATTTCATCCTGTTTGGGTTATGTACATTTCTCAGCCTACCAAACTGCATAATTGCTGAATTCTTTTTGGCAAGGGAATTTTCTGCATTTACCCATGACTTGATTACAATACTGAATGTTGTAAGTTACTTTCATGACAAATGAAATTTATATATTAAATTTTCTGGGAAAAGTCTCTAAATCCAGTTAAGTTTGAATGACTTGCATTACTGGCAAATGTAAGCAACTGGCAAATGTAAGCAACTGACAAAATCTTACTATACAAAAAAAGTAGATCTTGTTAAAGCACACACATTGTTACATATTTTTGTGGAGTTAATTTCTGAGATATTTCCTGTTATAGACTGCAGTTTTAAAATGTTTATAATTTTCTGAAATGGGAAGGCTAAAGATTATCACATAGCAACCAGCTCTTAAACAATTTAACTATCACTTAAGTCTACTGTATTGCCCTATTCCAATTGTATCTATAAGTGAATATATAATAAAAACAATGTTTATAAATGTTTATCTCAATCAAATTAAGTAGGTAAGAGAATAAGCTTTTTAAGAAGAATTTGTTGGAGAATGTGCAATTGAAGTGATGTGAATATAACAGATTTTTTTTAATAATAGTCTCACAATGCATGCATTAATACATTTTTCAATGTTATGACATATTGTAGCTTATTGGTGTTGTACTGCAGTATATTAGAAAGGTAAATATTGTTGCTTGCATACCTAAGATTTGTTATGAGAGCCGTCAATATCACTGTTATAAAAAATGTCACTGTCACACTTAACATACTCTTTCAATTAATTTTGATGTCACTGTTGCTAAATTTTTCCAAAAACGCATTACAATTACAATACTCATTCAAAGTTAGAAATACTACCAGTTGCTAGCTGGATCCTTGGAAATTCAATTTAATTTGCAATAGTAAAGAGTGCAGTTGTTTCTTTGTGTTGTAATATTCATGAAAATGAATGAGAGTCTGAAAAAGCTAAGTAGTTCTCTATTTTGGAAACTTATGACAAGGTAGCAAAAAAGAGGAAACTGTGAGAAAGTACACACAAATAAAATTAGCTATTTAAAAAACAATCACAACCAGCTTGAACCAATATAGATCAAAATATAATAATGTAGCAAACAGTGCCAGAAATAGTGCTGTCTGATTTAAGAAAGGCATTTCCAATAGTACTAATAGTAATGTTAGTGTGATATCCATTTTTTCAGCTGAGCCAAATGATGTTTATAGGTGGGAAGTATCCGAAGCCAGGTGATTCTAAAAAATGGAGCATCAAATTAATTTCTTGACAATCATTCAGTTGAGACCATTATTTTAAGTAAAAATCCCTAACATTGTTAATATTTCAATTTTGTTATTTTAAATTTATTAAGAAAAGAATTCATCAGAAATTGTTAAAATCTATTTTGAAACACACATAGTAAAGGCCTTCCCACAGATTTATAAATTTTGGCGGAGATATGTTGATGATGTTTTTGCTATCATTCCGGAAAAACTTAGAGAAGATTCTCTAAAATTACTAAACCTGCAAGATAATCACATACAGTTTACAATGGAAGTAGAAAGAGACAACACCCTACCCTTTTTGGACCCCAAGATAACTAGAAATCGTCATGGTGTAGATTTTGGAATATACAGGAAGCCCACACACAAAGATAATTACATAAAGAAAAATGAATACAACCCAGTTTCACATCAACTAGCTGCCTTTAGAAGTCTAATTCACCAGCTATACAACATCCCACTGAGTAAGGAGGAATTTTTGAAAGAACAACACATAAAAGACATAGCGGTATTAAATGGATTCAACCCAGCCATCATAAGGAACATGATGAAGAGAAAGGAAAAACTGAAGATAATATCAAAAAATACCACTCTCACACCACTTAAAAACACAAATTGGCAATATAGAAAATTTACCTACCATCCATGGGCTTTTAGAAAATTTGAACAAATCTTCAAGAGACTAAACTTAAAACTAGCACCCCAAAACAAATTCACTCTGAAGAACCTGCTAAATAAACCACTAAAAAATACAATCCCCAACAATTTGAAATCAGGAATTTATCAGATTAATTGTGAAACCTGTGAAAAAAGCTACATAGGAAAAACTAAGAGAAACTTGTTAACCAGGCAAAAAGAACACAAGAGGAACATTAAGTAGAAACAAACAGAAAAATCTGCAGTTTCACACCATTTTTGGACAGAAAACCACAACATTGGCCACAACATTAAACTGTTAAAATCTTTAAGTACACCCATAGAATTGGATATTTGGGGAAAAATATTCATAAACAAAAACCGTGATAAAGTTATAAATTTTGAAATCCCGGCATTAAATGAAGTATTAAAACTTAGTGCCCCTAACACCAGATGGCAGAGTGATCGGAGCTCCGTAGTGGAAGAAGAGGAATGTTCATTTAGTTACCAAACAGCTGAGGATGAGATCGAATGATCTTGAAAACATTTCAATTATATAACAACAAGTAAGTGAAGTTTGAGTGTAAACATAGTGACTCATAAATCAAACTCAAATAAAAACACTTAGTGTCGCATTTTATTAGGAGTAAGACGTAAACGCTTTATAACTTAACGCTGAAGAAGGACGTTAAGCTGATGTTGTAAAAAGTATTGATTAGGGAAATTGTAAAAATCTTATTGAGAAATGTTGAGTACTCAACTGAATTAATTTAATGACTGTTATTATATATTTAGGCATATAATGTAAATACACTGCAACAGAATAAAAAGTATGAAGAATTTTGATACTAAAGATAACTAAATTTATTTCATCTTTGACCTCAAAGTTAGTTCCTATAGATTCCTTTCTGAGACCACCCTGGAGATAAGTTAAGATTCTCATGTATCGACTAGAGCTATGAAGAACTTCCAGAGGCATCACAACATCCAAGTGTCAAATCTGAGCTAAAGCTCAGAAAGAGACGACTTCATGACCTGTAACTTCAGTTCCATCCTAAAGGACAGGATACAGTAACATCTGTAGGGGGACTGCAACATCCCAACCCAGGATCCTGTACCACAGTAACATCAATACCACTTCAAAAAATGACATGAGTGTACCAATATACGAGGGGGTGCCGTAAAGTGTTAATTATCACCCTTTAAAAAATGTGACAGAGTGTTTGTGTTGATATGTGCTTATTAGTTCTTCTCTACGTAGTCACCATCCAGATTAACACATGTTTCCCAGTGTTTCTTGATCTTCTGCATACCTTGATTGTAGAAGTCTGAAGAATTTGCTTTAAACCACTTTTCCACTTCATTAATGATATCATTTGTTTTCTCAAATTGGTGACCACGCAACAGATTCTTCATTTCCGGGAACAAGAAAAGGTCACTTGTTGCGAGATCGGGCAAATAAGGCGGATGCTGCCCGCCTCGGTAGCATAGACGGCAGCATGTATGCCTCACGTTCAAGAGGTCCCGAGTTAGAATCTCGGTCAGGGTGAGTTACCTGGATAAGGTTTTACCCGGGGTTTTCCCCTATCCTTCAAGACGAATGTCGGGTAAATCTAAGCTCCATGGACCCTGGACTCATTGGAGCACCATTTCACCCAACTCATTCACCGTCCGATATAACTTTACGTTGGGGCGGACGTAAATTACACACACAAAAAAAAAAAGCGGATGCTATAAGGTCTCAAAGCCACATTCCCTTGTTTTTTCAACTGCAACTTGAGATGAATGAGCTGCTGCATTGTCAGCCAGAAGACAAACACCTTAGGAGAGCATACTGCATCGTTTGCAATCTCAAGAATGTAGGACAGTTCTTAGATAAAGTGAAAAATAAATGGAAGTGGACTGTGAAAAAAGGAAATGAACAATAGTGTGTAAGCAATAGTAGTAATGGTAGTAATGTTAGTAGTAATAGAAATGTAAGTAGTGTATTACACATTTTGTAATTCAACGGGCTGCCCACCAATTAATGGCCTGGGCCAAATACTGGTGATCAGCTCAACAATTGTAATAGCTTAGTACACAAATAAATAAATAAAAAAATACTGCATCGTTTTAGTTAATTGATGGAAATTAATAATTTCCTCATACTAGCTGTATATAGACTAAGATTAGAAAATTAATAATTTAATAATTTCCATCAATTAACTAAAATAATAAGAGTTAAATGATGAAGCCTGGGACTCAAGTACTTACGATAGTAAGTTGCCACAAATGGTGTAACTCGAATGCGAGAGCCTCTAGTGGTTTACCGGAGAAATATACGAGTCAAATGGAGAATTTAGTGTCAGGACAGCACCTTGGCCATGGTAGCTCAATGGGTTAGAGCGACTGGACGGAAACCAGGAGATCTGTGGTTCAAATCCCGGCCATGGCATTGAATTTTTCATGTTGACTCAATCTATACTTTGGGGAAAAAATCTTCGGAAAGAAATATGAAAGAAAATTGTTTAATTTCGACACTACCTTTGAAGAAAAACTAAACTTCAAGTTCATCAAGATACCGACAGAGACGCACCTATCGCCTCCAATGAGTTCACCAAACCAATGTCCATTAGTCGACAACAGCTGATGATGTTAGGAAGATCCTAACGAAACGCGTTCCAGGTAAATACTAGCAATAAGTGGAATATTGAGTATTAGTTTGACTAAAAATTATATTTATTTTGTGCTTGATTGTACTATTGTTCTTACACATTGGAATAATATATCTTTCCTTAAATTTTCACAATTATACACGTAATCTGTTCCAAAAATTCTCGAACATACGTAAATTTGCACCAATGAAGTGTTAAGAGTTAAATGCAGTTGGCATCCCTGCACATGCTTGCATTTTAATGTGTAACTACTGAAAGTTTCATTATTGTATATCTGTTGGATATCGTTGTGCTGTATTGAATATATCGTTGTGTTGCACAGTTTGCAAATTTTGAGATGGCAGAGTTAGAGGAGCAAACGTGCATTAAATTTTGAATGAAACTCAAGAAAACCTTAAGAGGCACAGCAAATGATACAGGAAGCCTATGGCGATGAGTCCTTAAGCCATAGGGTCGGAAAAAGTTCTCCAAGACCAAAAGAAATTAAATTTTGAATGAAACTCAAGAAAACCTTAAGAGGCACAGCAAATGATACAGGAAGCCTATGGCGATGAGTCCTTAAGCCATAGGGTCGGAAAAAGTTCTCCAAGACCAAAAGAACCTCCAGTCAGGTCAAATATCAGTCATGTTAATAGTTTTCTTTGATTTTAAAGGACTAGTTCTTCATGAATTCGTGCCACAGGGACAAACTCTTAATAGATGGTACTATCGTGACATGTTGCAACGCTTATGAGAATGAGATGGAAATGGCTTAAAGCAGCGGTCACCAAGTGGATTGATTTTGTGCTAGAGCAAATGCTGTAGCACTGTGCACTGCCACAAGTGCCGTGCGACTTCAGTTTGAGACAAGATGTGGAATTGGACAGTAGTGTTGTCTCGCCTCTTGTGGTTTGTTTTCGTAAACATAATGTCGGTTGGAGAAAGTAATGTGTCACTCCTACATTTATGCCTTCAAGGAAGAGTGTTTCTTTTTTATAGAAAGTGGGGGAATGGAAAATGTTTAGTTTGTGGTAAGGTTTTGCATGCAATAAGAAAATTCAATTTGCAAAAATATTACTCAACTCAAGCGAGTGAATACGACAGTTACTAAAGAGAGGAACGTGCACTATTAGTAGGAAGACTGAAGGAAAAGCTGCTGGAAAATAGTGACGACCATAACATAAGTGAGTCGACTGTTCACCTCAGTTTCAAAATCTGCTTCCAAATAGCAAGAAAACTAAAACCCTTTACAGATGGCGAATTTATAAAGGAATGTATCACCATAGCAACAAGTCCAGGAATTCGAGGCCATAGGTTTGTCACCTTCAACCGTGGCCCGTCGTGTGCAAGATTTAGGAGACGATGTTCAATTGCAACTTCTGGACTTATGTAAATCATTTACGCATTATACCTTGGCTACTGATGAGAGTGGTGATATATCTGATATGCCCAACTTGCAATATTTATAAGGGCTGTAGATTCAGAGCTTCAGATTAAACAAGAACTGTTAGATCTTGTTGCAATGAAGGATACTACAAAAGGATCAGATATTTTTTTGTGTCTTGAGGTCATTGAAAATTTTGGTCTCCTTTGGGATAAATTGGTATCTCTGTCTACTGACGGTTCTCCTTGTATGGTTGGGAGTCAAGTTGGTGTGGTTGGACTTTTGAAAGAAAAAATAATGAGTATGAACATAAATAATGAGGTTATACCTGTACCTTGTATTGTACATCAACACTCTCTGCACCAAATGCATTAAAATGAGCAATGTGATGAATGTTTGACCAAAACTAATGCAATTAGGTCGAAAGGGCTTAGTCATCGTCAGTTTCAAAGCTTCCTAGAAGAGTGCAATAGCGAGTATGGTACATTAACATACTATTGTGTAGTTTGATGGCTAAGTCGTGGAAAGTTACTAGATCAATTCTTCGAACTGCGCAGTGAAATATAGTGTTTTATGGCGCAAAAAGGAACACCTGTACAGGAATTCTATGACGAGAAAT
Organism: Mantis religiosa; assembly: GCA_030765055.1. Lineage (NCBI taxonomy): Eukaryota > Metazoa > Arthropoda > Insecta > Mantodea > Mantidae > Mantis > Mantis religiosa. Next base: position 55,909,844 of record CM060951.1, on the reverse strand, counting down.
GGGTTTCCGACTTGGCGTTCCTGGCAGATATGACAGAACATATCAATATACTGAATAAATTGCTGCAAGGAAAGTATCAACTCATCACAGATTTGTGTGATAGTATCAGAGCATTCAAAATGAAACTATCCTTATGGGAAAGGCAGTTAACCTCAAAGAACTTGGTACATTTCCCAAAGCGCTCAACAGTTCAGCAGTTTGTTCAGACCATGGACTTGCAAGAATATGTTCAAGTATTAAGAGAGTTGAACCAAGAATTTCAGAAAAGGTTTCAAGATGTGGTGCAATTAGAGCCAATTTTCCAAATATTTGCTGACCTTACTCTACAGATGTGGATAATGTTCCATCTTAATTGCAATTTAACTTATCAATTTGCAATGCAATCGTCAAATAAAAAAAAAAAAATTCAAAATAGAATTAGTTTGAGTGATTTCCATTCACATTTTCCAAGAAATACATTTCCTCGACTACATAGAAATGCTGCTCATCTTCTGTGTATGTTCGGATCCACATATATATGCGAACAATTTTTTTCACTGAAATCAAACAAAAATTGCTGCAGAAGTCAATTGTCGGATCAAAACTTAAAATGTCAACTTAGACTAGCTGCTGCACAAACACTGATACCTAATTTTGAAACACTAGTGTGTCAAAAGAGACAAAAATCTAGAAAACTAGGTTCCACTTCCGAGTAATATGTTGTGCTTATTGCTTTTCTTCGAGCTGTTATTTAACACTGCTGTAGTGTAAGTAGATTGTTGATTATTTTCATTTTGTTTAAACTATCAATTAATTGAAAGGGTAGAGCCAGACTGAAAAATTCAATGCCATAGCCGGGATTTGAACCATGGATCTCCTGGTTTCTGTCCAGCCGCTCTAACCATTCATAGTGCATCCTACACACAGCTAGTGTGAAAGAACAATTAATTTCTATCAATTAATTGTTCATTTGTTTTTTTCATTAAAATAAAAGTACATAGTTGAATGATAATGAAAGAAACAATTAAAACAATTTATATAACAATTATATCCTTCATATTACAATTCAATTATTATTGTTGCACAGTCAACTGTGCATTTAAATTGCAAGATCGGCATTCCACCACTGCTCTGAAGGCTACGGAGTGCTTGGTAGACTATTCCGGTGTGCAACAGGTAAACTTGCATAACCTGCTGTGCACACTATGCATTGAAATGCCTTAAGTATGGTGAGACAATTCATGACTTTTGCATCACAATGATGCACCCACCATTCATCCCTGTTTGTATACAATACTACACAAAATATGAAATTACTCTGCTGCCTCATTCTCATATTCTCCAGAATTGGCCCTGCAAACTTTTCCTTTATTTCCAAAATTGAAAATCCGGTTGAAAGGACAAAGATTTGTAACAGAGAAGATAAAAGAAAATTAGCAGATGGCTATTGTGATCCAAAAAGAGGTCTACAAAGACTGTCATATCGGACAATGAATGAAGTAAAGTGCTGCTCAAATGAGTCCGGGGTACATGGAGCTTAGAGCTACACGACATTCATCTTTCAGGGTAACGGAAAACCCTGGAAAAGTCCTTATCCAGGTAACTCACCCGAACCGAGATTCGAACTCGGGACCTCTTGAACGTGAGGCAGGCACACTACCATCTGCACTACCAAGGCAGACTCTACAAAGACTTCTTCCAGAAGTAGAGACAGCATTGGGAATGGTGAATCAATTGTGGAGGAGAGAATTTCAAAAGAGATCATGCACAATAGGTAAAAGGTAAGAGTTGAAACATTTTGTGGACAAAGTTTTGGAATTTTCTGAATGGACCTCATATTTTGTAATTTGCTTATACCTTCTACAGAATATTTATAGATACAAGGAAAAAATGTTATACTTAGGTTCATTCCTTTCAGAACTTATTGAAACAGAGCTGAAATTTATATTGCATATGAAAATATTTTTCACCCAGTGAACAAATAAAATAAGCTGTTAATGATTACCTCCCCTCTCTTGAAGAGAATGATCCAAAATTGACACCTAAATATTTCTAAATAAAAATTCTGTAAATTTTAAAGTGTATTATACTTAAAATATAACTGGTTCAGTGCATGGAATAGGTTATCTGATAAAAGTGTGAGAAATTTCAGCCTTAGAGCATCTTTAGATTTTGAAAAAAAGTACAAATACTTGGGAAAAAAAAGTGGTTCTGAAATAATTGCAGCTGAAAGCTCAAAGGTAATCTAATATTAGTACACTCCAGCAGAGTAATCACTGACTGCAACCTGTACAACCTGAGATTTGCAATAAGCACATTCATTATTCATGCCTTTTGAACTAGAACTCCTTAGATCGAGCCTGTGATGCTCTTTCAGCAGATAAAATGCACTAAGACATTGACAGTTTTAGCAAATGGGGCATGGAACTCCCAATTTACAACAATGCACAGTACACAATTTTTAACAGGTTAAGAGTTTTAAATGACCAATACATCAAACAGTTCTAATTAAGGTGGAACAAGAAATGTTTTTCCATTTAAAACAGAAAATGGCAAATTTTGTCATTTTATGCTTCCCGGACTCTTTAATGATACATAAAATAAATTCTTATCCAAAATCCTTAACCCTTTCAGTCCCAGCATCCATTGTAATGAGCATTAACCTTTTCTCCTCTTTGTAATGGTTTCAATGGCTTTTTCTGCGGTATTCTTGTTATACTGTCCTTATCCAATTAAACATACTTTTTAGATGTTCTGAATTATAAAATTTTTTTTTTCACTATTTACATTGTATGATTAAAAAAAAAAAGAAAACAAAAGAAAAAAGAAGCAAATTCCATGCAACTGCAGTCAAATGATACCCCGTCAGCATCTAAGCATGCCATCACACCAATTAATTTACTTGGGCCCTCCACATTCTTTACCACAGGCACATTTGATTGCAGTTGCCGAGGCCTAAGGCTTTGAGTGCATGGCCAGTGCACTACATGTTGCCATAACAATCATGGCTATTCAAGTCAGTTGCTTGAGACTGTTCCAGACAGCCTAAAAAAAACCTGTTTCGAATTAAAGTAATACCAACATAAGTAGCAAAATAATTTGGGTCTGAAGGGATTAATTGTTTATTGTGAAAAGTCTTTTTTAAAGAAGAAAATTAGAACCTAAAATTTTGGTAAACAATTTATTTCTAAATAATGGTTAAACTTAAAGGTCCCAAATTTTATATATATATATATATATTTTTTTTTTTTTTTTACTTGCCACTTATTTCAAAAGAATTTGAAATTGATAGGTGAACAATTGCACATTTTAGTATTTTCACCAATGGGTTGCCTTAGATCAAGTTTGAGATTAAACAGCAGTATCCTCCCAACAATGGTGGAAGTGCAATTTCAATCTGAAATCAGTTGGTACACCATACTTGCCTTTGCTAACCTTGATTATTTTTTGATTTGTTAAATTTTCATTAAATTCTAGCAAGGGAAGTGCCCCAGTTTGAATGGCTTAAACTGACTGGAAACACGCTTAATGCATGTGTTACCTGTCTGAATAGCTATCAAAGACTCTAGCAAGGGAAGTGCCCCAGTTTGAATGGATTAAACTGACTGGAAACACGTTTAATGTGTGTGTTACCTGTTTGCATAGCTATCAAAGACATACATTTGTAAAATACTTATGTGGCTACTACCACCATCTAAAGATTCAGAGCATAACATATGGGAGTTCCAATAGTTCTGCAATGTCTTCTCAAGCAAAGATGGAACTGCAAGTCAAAGTGAATATGCATCTTAACTCTGCAAAAATATCATGACCCAGTGTTTTACAGTGTCCTGATGACCTAACATTGGACAATTTTATTGTTGCAGCAACGGGCATTAAAGTTTCGGCGTAAATAGATAACAGACGGCGGATAGTGTTTCAGGGTAATAAAGAGCTTGAATAAGCAGTTAATGATCGTGCAGCTAGTGTTCACAAAGAGCCGGCAAATGAAGATAGCCAAGATAAAGGACTTGCCGTCACAGGTAGGATTTCATGTTTGGAAGGTTCTAGTGGTATCTTGATTGACACAGAAAAAGTTGTTTCTGATTTGTACGTGAAACTTCTCGAATTTATGAATGAGGTATATAAGAGATTGTGACACACCAGTCGGGAGTTGTGTAACAAGAGTGTTGTTGTAACAAGAGCTGTTTGTTATTGTCATCGACCTTGGAAGATTGTGGTGTGTATGTGACGTTATGTTGTTACGTGAGAATTTATCAGTGTATTTCTACGGAAATAAAGAACATTTAGAATTTCTGCAAATTGGATTTTTAATTCTACGAACCCACAAAGTCACATTATGAAGATTATTTCAATCATGTTTACAATCTTTACAGAAACCTTATAATCTGTTGCATTCATTCAAAAATCAACTGCAAGATAACTTAAGATTATGTGATGTGCAAAATGCAAGACCCAGGCAACTTCAAGGGAAACAAAATATCAAAGTTGGAGGCTGTAAAAGAAGCTTTAAGAGGACAGTTTGACAAGCCAGACTATGAATCAGTAGACCACTATTGACACATTCAAGCATGGGTTTTGGAAACTGCTAGAGCCATTGCTCTGGACAATTTTAAAGCTTCTTTGCATTTCGTCAGTGGCTTTCATTTCGTCAGTGGCTTTCATTTCGTCCAGGCATAACAATATGGCCATGGCTTGCAAACAGATTGAAGACCATATTGTTATAAAGCAGAAAAATTTGTGGCAGATGTAAACATACTCAGCAACATGTTAGGAATATGTATGGAACAGAGACCAGAGCTAATTTTTAATGAGCTATTGTATTCAATTCTATCACACATGGAAATGGAAATAGAAAAACTGTGAAATAAACTTTGAAATCCCACCAGTGAATAATTTGATGAAGAAGTTCAGTTCGCTCACCAGAGAGAAGATTGCAGGCAACAAGCAAGGACAACAGTCTAACATTCTAGGTTGAAAGTGGAAGCAACAGCTCCTGAAATAATCCCTCAAAAAGTCAAAATGTAAGTGATAGAGTAAATAACTTACTACAAATAGTTTTATAAATGAATTTGGATGTCACTGTAACTAAATTTCTCCAAACGTGCATTAAGTTTACATTTGTTTGCAAAAAATGTTTGTCCTGCAGGTTGCAAAGAAACTAGCAACAATTTGTCCACAGAACATTCATAATGAAGTAAGTAAAAGTGAAAAAATCACCAAAGAGCACGTGAAAAACTTTTTCAATTTAGTCACTTACTTGTGATGCATGGTCAGGACAAAAACACTGTCTGATAAAAAAATTCCCAACATGAATATTATGTTATAAAAACTGAATTGCAATATGCTTTGAAATTTACAAACCACAGGTCACACATGATCAATGTTTCATCATCTGCCTTTACTCTGTTAAGTAGCCAACTATCTGCACAAAGGAAGAGAGCCATGTTAACAGCTTTGCAAAGGTCAAGATACAAGGTTGATATTCCTGTTGCATCATTTTATAGTGTGGTCACTGTGGCTTTCACATTGGAGTATTGCAGTATGAATATACCAAAGATAATGTAGAAAGTCCACTGGTTGCCCTTGTCAAGTGTGCATACTGTTCCATTCAACTGTGTGTCAATCACTTCATTGAAACTCCACATTTGCACTCTGATGACGAATAAAGAAAAAACATTCCAAACACAGCTCCTTCTGGTTAGTAAAATATGGATGAGTACTTACTGCATTGGTTAATATATTATATTATTTTAAAAAATGTTGAAAGCTCTTTGCAAGATAATATCTCACTTATGTTTTCTTTTAATCTGCTTCTGTTACATGGTATTATTCCTTCAGCACTTTTGTGCTTTTCTACTGTTTAGATTCATTATCCTTCAAACATAACTATGGAGCTTTACACATAAATAACCTTGATGGGAGGTAGAACAGCTACAGCTACATACTTTATATGCATCTGTACTCCATTTTAGCTATTTGAGCTGGGATACTTCCCTTGTAAGTGGGAATTCTGCAGCACATCCCTTATCAGCTTTATTTATGTACATATTTATAATACATATACTAACCTGTTCCAATATTTAGAGTTCGATATGGCATTGAACAAGGTGAACCATGAGGGGGAATAGGACATAAGAGTGCTCTTGCTCTAACCACATGAGGAGTTTTATTACTAACTGATGAAGTACTTGGTTGTGGAGATGGCGAAGGAGGATTTGCATTTGTTGTACATGATTGTGTAGGAGAAGAAGCTGAACTTGGAAGCAGTTGCTGCAGCCTCTGGTACGCAAGCAGTTGAATGAGCCGCTCATCCAACCTGCTCAGTTCTGTATCTGAAATCAAAGACAAAATACTCTAAAAACACTTAAGGTATATGAAAAACCATGAGGGATCTATCTGATTTCCTGGATGATTCAACAATAAATTACAAAGTTTTATTATATGCAGTATATATAAAGGTCAAAATATCTGAAGCTTAACTGATAATTCAGTCTCCAAGATGCAAATTTTCTTTAAAATATATTTACTGGAAGGAGAGAAGGAGAGAGAGAGAGAGAGAGAGAGAGAGAGAGAGAGAGAGAGAGAGAGAGAGAGAGAGAGAGAGAGAGAGAGAGAGAGAGAGAGGAGAGAAGGACAGAGAGAGGCAGCCTTGGAATAAGTAAAGCATGACAGGATTTAAGAACTATAGTTCATAGTTTTTCTTACCTGAGGATCCACTCAATGCCACTTGTAACTGAGAGTTAAGGTTGGAAATTGTTGGCAGTGTGGTTATAGAACCTTTGCATGTATTTACTACCACACTTGGTGATGCACTGCCTTTTCCTGCAAAAAAACAATATTTTCAGCATTATGCAATATAATGCAAGAGAAACTATCATCTTCCTTATTCTCCATTACCCCATTTAAAATACATTATTTTCAAATAACAGAACACAAGAAGATAGCCTTAAAAATTGGTTGCAAACACTTGTCAATATTTTTAAATTTATTCGCTTACATCATAATATTAAACTGGCGGCTAAATCTTCAGTGAACGTGCAAGACTAATTAAGATGTACTTTCAAACATGCACTCTGCACTCAATAATCTGTCATTTTCACTGCAACGTTCAGAGAAATCATCTAATAATAGTTCCTTTTGCACATAAAATATAAATGTTTTGATAACTGTCATATTCTATTGTGTGACCTATTTACCTGATCTTGAAACTTCAGAGCAAAGAGAAAATTATTCAAATGTAGAGAGTTAGAGAGTACAGCATAAAGTCAATGTTTCACTCACCTGTTGTCCTTAACGTAACTAATTTTGTGCCTGCTGGGGCACCTCCAGCTGTTTGCTGTGTCGTAGTTACAACTGAAAGTTTCCCAACCTGAGGACGAACAACTGATGTTAATGGGCAACCATGGCGTGGTTGTAATATTGAAGTTGATCTGCAATTTTACAGACACATTAATTTGTTTTAATATTAATATACAATCACTATTACATTTACTAGTAGTAAATGATGAATTATGTAGAAAAAATTAACAGCTCTATTCCAATTATTAGAAAAAATGACTTACATGAGGGGCACTACACCAGTACTGACACACAATTCTGGCCACCCTTGGGGAAAGCATTGTTCCTATGTCAAAATAGCTGACTCATTGGTATTGCAATTGTTGTGTCATTTATGTATGAAGTTTGAAAATTGTGAATATTCTTGCATGTGCAATGGAGATTCAGAGACAGTATGTTTGTGCAGTGATGTTGTATGACTTCAAATGTGGTTTAAATGAAACGTGCCACCATCAACAGTCTCACACACAAATTAGTAAATCTACCCCTCAGCCAGCAAGAATATCAAAAAGAATACCATCAAATCTTAAAAACTGCAATTAAAAATGGATATGCAAAAAGCCTTGTAGATAAAAAAATAAAATCATTCAAACTTCAAAAAAGATTAAAACAGATCACAGCTCTTTCACCAAAGAAACAAGAAATTAAGAAATTAGATTTGCTAAATTTACTTACCACCCCTAGGCCACACACACAAAAAAAGATAAGATAAAATCAGAAGAAAAGTCAGGCATTTACAAGATTAAGTGTAAAGACTGTGAAAAAATTTACATAGGGAGGACAAAAAGAAATATAGGCACTAGAAAGAAAGAACATTTTAGGCACCTAAGATACAAAAACATTGATAAGTCAGCAATAGGAGCTCATTTCTGGTCTGAAAATCATGAAATTGAAGATAGCAACAAATTACTAAAATACGTACAAAAACATAGTGAACTCGTCATATGGGAGAGAATATACATAGAAAAACATAAAAACCAACTAATGAACTTCGAAATCCCGCCAGTATAGGACCCCACATTTAAATTCATCACAAAATCAACAAATGGCAGCAGCAACTCCAGAACTACCCCCACCACTGGATCAAGCTTTAGTCGCATTAGAGCCAATGATGCGAACGATAGTTTGCGAAACATGTCCTCAATATAGGCACGTAATGAAGCTGATGTGTAATAAATACGACTCATCTATAATTTAATAATTATTTTGCTTCACTGTGGTGTTCCAATACAGTTAAATTTCGATATATTGATTTAGTTTGTTTAGTAATTATGAGCAGAGGGCATTTCCAGCCCTCCACTGCTGCTGAGAAAAATATAACGGTTGCGATATGAGATGTAAACAGCTGACAGCAGAGAGCTTCTTCAACCACATGTTCGTTGGCAAAGTGATACCTCAATTGAAAAAACTATTTGTAGTTGGTTTGTTTTAATACTTCATCACTTACATTTTATATTTTTGAGGGACTAGTTTCAGAAGCCATTGCCTCCATTATCAACATTTTTCCAACTCTTACAACAATTACTGAGTTGAAAAGAGGTTGATAATGGAGGCGATGGCTTCTGAAACTAGTCCCTAAAAATATAAAATGTTAGTGACAAAGCATTAAAAAAACCAACTACAAATAATTTTTTTTCAATTAATTTTGACGCCATTGTTACTAAATTCCTACAATAATGCATAATTGATACCGCAATGTTTATGTGCATGCCCACTTTAGGTTTGGAGGGACTATATACTGAGAGAATACTATTGAAGTCTTTTCATAATAAAAGCTAACTTTGGTCACTACTCCAAATATGTCCTTATTCCACTTTCCCATTTGTTAGATATCAGCTCACATCTGCCTTCTGACCAACACTATGATCTTCTTTTTATGTCCTTACTTGTAACAAATGTGATGATAAAAGCCTGGAAGAAACACCATATTCATCCTTGAAGTTATTGATAAAAGTTGTCAAAGCATCAGTCAAAGCATTTTAGATACTTCCAGTGACAAATCTGTGAATACTAACAGTGAATTGACTTTAGTTACAGAGTTTCAAAATAAATTAGGGCCAGTCCATGTCTTAAAGAAAATGACAAACACTTTCAATATCTTCTGACCATAATATTTGTCAAGATTAGCTTTCATGAATTACATACATGAACCTAACAGATACTTTTAGAGAATGTTATAACCATATACTCACAACAGCCAGTGCTGCCAATGGAATTCCTATCTCTAAAGAAATCCTGCCTACATGAGAGTTGAGGAGCAATTTTTCAACAATCTATTATCTCACGAACTATTTGTAGTTGAGATTCAACTGTATTGGAACACCACAGTGAAGCGAAAAATTATTAAATTTTAGATGAGTCGCATTTCTTACACAACTGCTTCACTTTCGTACGAAAGTGAAGCAGATGTGTAAGAAATGCGACTCATCTAAAATTTAATAATATTTGTAGTTGGTTTATTAATACTCGTCACTTACTTGTTTATATTAATGAGAGACTAGTTTCAAAGGCATTCGCCTCCATTTTCAATCTCTTTCCAACTGGCATCTGTTGTCTGCTCTCTTCTCTCTGGTGGTGGAACTATGAACTTCTTTGTCAAATTATCTACTGGTGGGATTTCAAAGTTCATTATGCGATCCTTATTTTTCCATATGAATATGTTCTCCCATGTTGTCAATTTATTTTGGTTTATCACTCCTTTTAATAATTTTGGATTTGGATCAATGTCATGGTTTTCATTCCAAAAATGAAATGCTACTGCTAACTTATCTTCGTTTCAATCTGATGTTTCTAAAGTGCTCTTTGACTCTGGATTTTAGATTTCTTTTAGTTTGACCAAAGAAAACCATTAAGGAAGCAACCACATTTACAAAAGAAAAAGAAAGCAACAGCATATTCAGTTCATTCACATATAATCCAAAAACATTTAATAAATTTAAAAAGATCTTCAAGGAACAAAATATCACCTTGGCACCTACTAATAGACACTCAATTTTAAAATTCCTAATTTCAAAAACAAAAGATGAAATCCCATCAGTTAACAGATCCGGAATATACCAGATAAGTTGTAAGAATTGTGAAAAATGCTACATTTAATGACTCTTAGGAGAGTATTCATTATGAGAGCACCATTGTTAAGATTTACATACTTTTAGAGTTTCTGGATAAGAATATGCTTTGAAATTATGAACTGGCTGGCTGAAAAAAATTGTGATTAGAAGATACATGTGCCTAAGTTTGCAATAATAAACTCATAGTTTTTTGTAATATGATACCAATCTTAAAATTTTCTTTATAATTCTTTTCTGGTCTTTTTCCAGAAGTTGAAGGTTGGAAACACAAACTGTGAGTCCTGCACATTAATAAACATTTCTTGTAAAGTAAATTTGAATCACTAGAAGGAAACATTCTCTACTAAAATTGAAGACAAATTGATTTAAGTGTCTATGTTTTAAAAGCTGCAAGTACAACTATCCACAATGTCAAATAGAACACTATATAAGGTCTATTATTACTTAAGTCTTTCTTAATTCTTCTGTTCACTCTCATTCAGACTTGCCTACCTTCATTCAATTGGAAGGTCTCATTGATTCAGGATCTGCCTCTTCATAGGAATCTCGTCAAATATCAACTCATTAAAAAATTCAAAGTACCAGCAACCCAACATCTACAAGTTATAGACGGTCAAGTTAATTAAGAATATTTCCCTATTTCAGTTAGCGCAGGGCATGCTTTCAACCCATTTCCCTCCTTCACTACATAGCTAATCGTTCAGCGATGGCAGAAAAGGTGGGGATGGGTGGAGAGTTTGTCATCAGGCATCAACACTATCTTTCCACGCTTTAAAACAATATAGTTATCATTGGTATGAGGTGAGTACAACCAGCGCAAGCAATTATTTTACCCTTTTACCGATATGGATATCATATGACGCCCAAGTTAAAATGCCCCAAACCAATATGGATGTGTATAGACGTCCTGCGCATATATGTATTTAATGCCTATTTAACGCCTATTATTTTAATCTCTATTTTACAACAAATTTAAATTAGTTAAGAGATGAAAACTTACCCTTAAAGATTTCTTTTTGAATGGTACACCTCAAAACTTGGATAAACACCCAAGGGCACATCTTCAGATTCACAGCAAATAATATTGGTTTCCTTGCAAACTTCTTTTTTGCAACACACTAGAAATTTTCGAAAAGGTTGCGACTTTTTAGGTTGTGGGTGGTATCCTTTTAGGAAAGTGTTTCTTTCAAGAATGAAGAGTGCCGTAGTGGTGGATTTCTTACCCTCAGTATGAACAGGCCCCTGAATGTTATATAGTACTCAATTAGGCTGTGAGCTATTTTGATATGCTTAAGTCCAGATAGGTCATCGTCTTGAATGAATTTATAGCTCTGCAAATAACTAAACAATTATGTATGGTTACATCCAGTGGTATAAAAATACCTTTTTATAACATTTGTTTTCTGTAAAGCTTGTAATAACTGATTCACCCCACCCATATTTGACCCATTTCCTCCAAAAATAGATCAACTAACATGCCATCTGTAGAGCAGTACATGTCTAATGTAAATTTGCTAGCACGCGCGCACGCACACGCACACGCACACGCGCGCACGCACACGCACACGCACACGCACACACACACACACACACTGTCCACTTCTGAAGTCTCCTCTTAGGCCCTAAATTGCCTTTAGAGGTCAGGGCTTCCTTCAGCCTACTAACATATACATTAGTTCCCATAACAATGAGAGACTCTAAGTTAGCAGAAGATACAAAAATTGTGAAAATGTCAGTTGGTTGACTGTCAGAAGTTATCTGTATACCAGAAAGTATATCTGTTTGTCTATGTGTGTTCGGATGTGAATATTGATTCTTCACAAACCTTCAAGTGTGTCATTTTCTTCCTCACTGCTATAATACCTATATCAACACCTACCTCATAATCGCCATCAATATCCAAATCATGTCAAACAGCACAAAGTCCTCCACACTTTCTATCAAACGCCCATACACATCCTATGCAAGCTAATTTATTTGCTACATTACTAGGATAACTCATGGTTATCACTGAAATTAATTTCAAATGTGCTATTCATCTAACTCTCGATAGCTATTAGAAATTACTCTAAACACCCAGTCAGGATAAATAACAAATAGTGAGCAAAAACAGCTGCATAAGGCTAACATACACTTCAGTTGTGAAATATCAGAGGTACATACAGATGCTGAGAGAGGTTTGTTTCTTTCCAGCGTGTGTTTCACACAACATAGACAACGATTATCACTTGGTAGTATAAACTAAACCCTAAAACCTTGAACCAGAGAACTCGCTTATGCAGCTATACATATATACTATCAAACGGTAGAGTGAGACTGAAAAACTCAATGCCATAGCCAGGATTTGAACCACGGATCTTCTGGTTGCCATCCAGCCGCTCCAACCCTTGATTTACTATGGTCAACGTGCCGACATGAGATTAAATTCTCCACCTGACTCGTATTACAAATACATTGGCCATAGCAGCTCAAGGGTTGGAGCAGCTGGATGGCAACCAGAAGATCCATGGTTCAAATCCCGACTATAGCATTGAATTTTTCAGTCTGACTCTACCATTTCATAGTGTGTCCTACACACGACTAGTGTGAAAGAACAATTAATATATACTATCGTTCGCTTGCACACACACAAAAAAAAAAAAAAAAAATCCTTTTAGTTTTCCTTTTGCCAAAGATTCTTTGGCTTCTTTTAACACTCTAAAAACTGTCAATTTGGATACACCTGTAGCAGCACTTGTTGATTTAACAACATTGTTTTTTAATTTGTACAACTGTTTTTGTTTTCGCAAGTAACTAGCAACGTTATAAACATCTCCATAGCCTGTCCTCTAAGAGATTTACCAAAAGAGAAGAAAAGTGTTGAAGGTTCCAACATTAGGTTGATAATTCTCAACTTGGATAGGTACACTTTCAAGCAGTACACAAAGATTTTGCTATGATCAGGCGATCACTTTACACATTCGCTTGTACTAATCCCCTTCTCTCTCCCACCACTGACAAAACCTTGTGATGGACATGCCTGTCTAATGTCAATTGGTAATGCTGGAGGTGTGCACAGTGACGTAACCAGCAGCAGTTGCACTATCGGGGTTCTGCACAATTTCTTTATTAAATTGACCCTCTATAATGCCATCGCCAATAGCCAATATGTTCCAAAGGAGAACGGCTGCGAATGACCATCGCAGTTAAAGGCGAATGGAACAGAACAAAACAAAAGAACAAAAACTCTGTCCATGGGAAGGAATAGAACTTCAGAAATCCATTTTTTCATCTCATAAAGAATAAATGGAGATAACATAACTAGCTCAAGTTGAAGTGGACCTTGGTACTTTACTTACCCTGATTTTATCACCTTTGTTGTGACAATCTGACTTGCTGCCATTGTTGCACCATTCTTGTTCCCCAAAGAACCATTATTAAGAGCACTGACAATGTTATTACTACCATGAAACACTGTAACACTGTAAGTTTTCTGATCCTGAGCATTAACACCATTTGAATCTTCCTTTATACTATTAGCACTACTGCAGTTGTTGCCATTATTACAGTTACTGCTTCTAAATTCTCCGTTCTGTTGTACTGAATTCTTTAACGATGTTTGCTTCTCTTTGAGCAAGGAGATTGGACCATTTGGTATATTTGAAATCCTACCACAAACACTTGTTTCATTCTGTATGTTACCATTCATAACTAACGTCCGAGAAGTGTTGTTACGATTTAATAAAGATGAACTATTATTAGAACTGCAACTTGTACTGTTCGGAGACCTGTTGTTTACATGTGATGATGACTGAGCACTATCCATGCAGGAACTTGGAGATAAAACTGTTCTTTTAGATCCACTCTCATCATCTGATGGTGTGCTTGGAGTAGACTTGTTTTGCTGTTCAAGTTGTTGCTGAAATTTCTGCGATGCAAGGTGACAAGCTATGCTTGTCTGCAGATCTATGACTGAGCTAAGCCACTGAAAAAATAATAAAATATGAAATAACACATGTATTTATTACAGTCCAACACTTCAAGACATCTTACATGAAATAGGTAAGAGAGCTCCCTAAGGATATTTACTGGCTGATAATGAATAATCACTTCATTTTAATTATTTTTACTCCTGGCACAGAGGACTCTTGGCTTCATCTTGTCATCAATGTAACAAAAATCAGGTAATATGATCTATATGAAGATTACAATAAAAGGATATTCAGTACATCTCAATTCCTAGACTTTTAGGCAAATCCATAGTTCTTACTTGAACAGTACATTCCACTCATCACTCATTTGAGTATGACTGTCAATTCTTCCCTGCTTTGGTAGGCAGAGACATTTACCTGGATATAATATTAGTGTAAAGCCAATGGCCATTCACTGCGAAACCATTAAATGACCATGGACAGAGTTTGACAGATAAATAATTTTGGTCTTTTCCTGGAACCAACAGTAACTCTTGAATGCTTGACAGGGCTATGAATTGTGCGGTTATCATTTTATTCACTAAATTTATAGTCTTAAACATGGGCTGTACTGATACATGATTGTCATCATAGATTAAACTTTTAGACAAAGATACAATTTTCTCTTTATAAACATGTTTAACACAATAGTTGTAGAAAAGCACAGAAATGTTTTGGAAAATAAGAACTATGAATGTATTAGTATTTCTAAAGATAAATCCAGTTAGAAAACAAGCAAAATAATTCATTTCATATATTTTGTTCCAAAAATGACATTGATCCAAATCCAAAATTACTAAAAGAAGTGATAAACCAAAATAACTGACAACATTGGAGAACAAATTTATATGGAAAAATAAGGACTGAATAATGAACTCTGAAATCCCGCCAGTAGATAGTTTGACAAAGAAGCTCATAGTTCCACTGCCAGAGAGAGGAGAGCAGACAGTAACAGACAGTTGGAAAGAGGTTGATAATGAAAGCGATGGCTTTCAAAACTAGTCTCTTAAAAATATAAAATGAAACTGACAAAGTGTCTGAAAACCAACTACAAACAGTTTTATTAATTGATTTTGACATCACTGTTACTAAATTCCTCCAATCACGCATAATTGCTACCATTTGTTTAAAAATATATGACAGTGCTACACAAGAATAACTTGAACTTCTTGCTTATCTGGTTGATATTTCATGGAAGCTCAAGCAATATAATAAAATATATAGGACTTCAAAGATTAATAGTGTGGAAGTTGTCCCTTCCACCACCATAAATTGCCAATATGGATTCAAGACCTCTATTCCGATATGACTTAAGGTTGGAGGACGTAAATTACAACAACAAACAAACAAAGAAGACCTTTATGTTGTTACTTAAAAAAAAAATAATTCAAGAACATTGGTATTTTTCAGTTCCATGCATGTTTAATAAAAAATGTTGATTTAACAAACCAATTACTTCATGTATATGTCTAACAATTTCCAAAACCATATCCTGCGCAAATAAACATTCCCAGCTCTGCAAAGGTGTGAAGAACTGCCTTACCCCTTTCATTGTACAAAATTTCTTTAAAATGTTATGTATATTTTTATTGTTTTTTTTTAAGCAACCATTCAAATCCATTCTTACTGTACAAACAACATTACTTCGGGATCATCTACCTCTTTATGGTCAGTTTCTTGTTATGAATCCATTTCTTGAGAAGAACTGTAATTCCGAGCATATTCTGACTTACATTCACTAGCATCACTATCATATTCCTTTAAAACAAACAATTCTGATGGTGAAATTGATGCTATATAAACAGAATTTCAGAATTATTTCCATGGCTATATAAATGTAAAAATGTAGTTATTCCGTCAGATTCTAAAGCTGCCCTCCATGCTATTGGTTCTACTATTTGGCCCAAAAAAGATGAAGCTCAAAAAATCACACAATATGATTAAATAAATAAAAAACCTACATAAAAATATAGTCTTACAGTGGATTCCTGTACACTTTCGTGTTTTTGGAAATGAAATAGCTTATTTAATTGAATTGATGGAAATTAATCATTCCTCCACACTAGCAGTGTATGGTTTAAGGTTTTGAACAGATTGAGTCAAACTGAAAAATTCAATGCCATGGCCAGGATTAGAACCATGGATCTCCTGATTTCCATCCAGTCGCTCTTACCCATTGAGCTACCATGGCCAACGTACTGTAATGACATTAATTTCTCCAATTGACTCCTACATTCCCGGTAAACCACTACAGGCTGTCGTATTCGAGATACACTGTTTGTGGCAACTTACTATTGTAAGTACTTGAGTCCCAGGCTTCTTCATTTAACTCTTATTATTTAAGTTAATTGATGGAAATTAATAATTCTTTCACACTAGCCGTGTATGGGCTAAAGTTTTGAATAGATTGATTCAGGAGATCCATGGTTCAAATCCCAGCCATGGCATTGAATCTAAAATCAATTTAAAGATAAAACAAAATTTCTCCTATGAATCATTTAAAAGAAACGTAACTTCAAATTAGAATAAACAAATAACGTTTCGAAATCAACAGTCAAAATGGAAGACAATTTTGGATGATCCATCAGTAATTCCTGATTTACCAATAAAATCCTTTGCTGTGCATTTCAACTGATCACAGGACATGATTGCTTGAATAAACATTTTTTTCAAAATTGGAATGGTGGCATCTCCAAATTGTTTATTGTGTTCCAAAGAAGAAGAAATGGACATAACAAATTTAAAAAATTATGGAGCCCTTGCAGCTTTTGAAACTCTAACATCAAAATATTGGGAAGCAAGAAAGACAACGATTTCATTATCAACTGCCGAGCATGCAAACACACACAGTAAACGTACACAATTATGAACTCATTCTCTAAATACTCTAACTCTTTCACCGATATGGACGTCATATAATGTCCAAGTTAAAATGCCCCAAACCGATATGCACAGTGTTCATTTTTATCTATAATTTACTGCGCAAAATTTGAGGTCATCAATAGCATTGCTGATGGAGCAAGTTTATATGCAAATCTCCTAGCGCGTGAGATCATATATGATGTGCTGACAGCTGAGGTGTGCTGAGGCCTCCCTCTTCTGGCAGGTAAATACACTATTTGAGAGGTGGGTTACGAACAAATACAATACAAACAATATCTTGCACTTTGGTGTTTCTCTGTCAAGATATATAACTTAATATAATGTAATGAAGGAATGCCAAATTAATAAAAGTATCAGTTTCAAAACATTTTAGGAAAGAAACTTTTTTTGTCCTTTCAACAGTGCACATTATATCGAACAATGAGTAAATGAATGAAACGGGTGATATGATACTCAAATGAGTCCAGGGTCCCTAGAGCTCAGAGTTACCCGACATTCATCTTTGTAGGATAAGGGAGAACCCTGGAAAAAACCTTATCCATGTAGCTCATCCTTAGCAAGATTCGAACTCGCAACCTCTTGAGTGTGAAGCACATATTACCTCACACCATGGAGGCGGGCTAGAAACAGATTATTTATATTATATAAATATAATATTTATTTATTATATTTAATACTTCTAGATTGGGACAGTCACTTTATAGCATCCAGTGTGTCTCATTTTGCAAGTAACTGATCCTTGGAAATGTTTGATGCACTTATTAGTTTTGAAAGACATAAGGATACCAACATTAATAAAGACATTTTAATTAAGCATGAGAATGACAAAAAAATTTATATCATATACTGATAAAACGTAAGACGTTTATGTTGGAAACAAAAGTATGTCAATTTGACAGTACCTGGACACTTTTGATAACATTAGGCTCTGAGGATCTTGTCTGAATGCCGGATAGAATTGCATAAACTCCTCTATGCAGCGGCTTAAATTATATTTATATGTCACAGCAATTTTAATGCCGGTATGGGAGTAGCATTCCACCACGAAGACGCGGTGCTCTGTCTTCATATCCATGGTGCTAACCTTTAGAGTAGAAACGTGCTACTTATACTATGTACTAGAATGTTAATCACGATTACCATAAAAGAAAAGAAAGGGAAGGATGGTTGTGTTAGTTATCAGCTAAACCACACTCAGAGCGCTGTAATTCTTACTGGTCCGCAAACAGTACTACTTCTTCTCCATTGAGGGTATTATGATTTCAAGATAGACTCACCATTCAACTATCACATTATTCTTGCTCTATCGCATGGCAGGAAATCACGAATAAATTTGAACACTGTGTAGGCATGTATAGACATCCTGTGCATACATGCATTTAATGCTTATTTAATGCCAATTATTTTAACCTTTCTATTTTACAATAAATTTAAATTAGTTCTATAAGAGATGGCCAAGGTAGTTCAATGGATTAGAGCGACTGGACGGACACCAGGAGATTCGTGGTTCAAATCCCAGCCATGGCATTGAATTTTTCATGTTGACTATCTATCAAAAACCTTAGCCTATATATGGCTAGTATGAAGAAATGATTAATTTCCATCAATTAACTAAAATAATAAGAGTTAAATGATGAAGCCTGGGACTCAAGTACTTACGATTGTAAGTTGCCACAAACAGTGTATCCCGGATGCGAGAGTTCCTAGTGGTCTACTGGGGAAATATATGAGTCAAATGGAGAATTTAATGTCAGGACGGCACGTTGTGCATGGTAGCTCAATGGGTTAGAGCGACTGGATGGAAACCAGGAGATCCGCGGTTTAAATCCTGGCCATGGCATTGAATTTTTCATGTTGACTCTATCATTGTTCTTAAAACTTTCTTTTTTAATGGTAAACCTAAAAATCTGGATAAACACCCAAGGGCATATCTTCAGATTCATGGCAAATAATATTGGTTTCCTTGCAAACTTCTTTTTTGAAACACACTACACATTTTCGAAAAGGTCACAAGTTTTTTGGTTGTGAGTTATATCTTTTTAGGAAAGTGTTTTCTCTCAAGAATGAAGAGTGCCGTAGTGGTGGATTTCTTATCCCCAGTATGAACAGGCCTCGTAATGTTATAGTACTCAATTAGGCTGCAATACCTGCAAGCAGTATAGTACTCAATTAGGCTGATATGCGTAGTTTCAGGTAGGTCATTGTCTTGCATGAGTTTACCTCTGCAAATTACTAAACAATTGTGTAAGGTAACATCCAGCTGGTGTACCTTTTTATAACATTTAACTGTTTTTCATAAAGAAGGATAGCTTGTAATAACTGATCCACCCCTCCCATATTTGACCATTTATTTCCCCTAAAAATGGAGCAGCTAACATGTCGTCTGTAGAGCAGTACATGTCTAATGTAGGTTTACAAATAACAGGCACACTCTTTTTTTTTTCTTTTGTAATTTACATCCTCCAACGGTAAGTCATATCGGACGATGAATGAAATGGGTGAAATGATGCTCAAATGGGTCAGAGGTCCATGGAACTTAGGCATACCCAACATTCGTCTTTCAGGATAAGGGAAAACCCCAGAAAAAACCTTATCCAGGTATCTCACCCTGAGCGAGATTCAAACTCGGGACCTCTTGAACATGAGGCAGACATACTACCATCTATGCTATGGAGGCGGGCACGCACATTATGTCCACTTCTGTGTGTCTATATGTCTATGTATGTTTGACTTATTTTGACCACTGCACAATATTGATTCTTCACGAACATCTCAAGAAAGCAGCTCAATTTCTTCCTCGCTGCAATCTATATCAGCATCCTCATAATCAATATCCAAATCATGTCAAACAGCACAAGTTCTCCACATTTTCTAAAGTGATATAAGAAACTTGTACACATCCTATGCAAGCTAATTTATTTGCTACATTATTAGGATAAGCCATGATTAACACTGAAATTTTACAATTTCAAATGTGCTATTCATTTAACTCTCAATAGCTATAAGAAATCCTCTTAACACCGAGCGAGTATAAATACTGAGCGAAAACAGCTGCATAAGGCTAGCATAAACTTCAGTTGTGAAATACTATAATAAGAGATACATACATATGCTGACAGAGAGCTTTGTTTCTTTCCAGTGCATGTTTCACACAAAATATACAATGATTATCACTTGGTAGGATAAACTAAACCCTAAAGCCTTGAACCAGAGAAGTCGCTTACATAGCTATATATATATATACTATCGTTCGCATGCACACAAAACAAAATGACTCAAATATTAGATGTGTTCAATGTAAAGAACGGTTTTTGCTACAGTGAAACAAAGTAGTAAAATTTCAACAATTTCAAAGTATAAACTTGAAAGAAGCATAGGGACAGTGAAGCACAAATTAGCACAAAAGTGAATCGAGAAGATATTGACACATTGCTTCACTCACACTGTTTATTCACAGGAAATGTTTCAAGAGCTTTTGCTCTTATCATCAGCTGGTACTCGATTAGTGCAATTTGTGGTGGTTTCCTCTTTCTCCGTATTGTCAATAGATGGCGTGATGTACTTGTCAAAGATGTCCGGTGGTGGAGTTTCAAAATTCATGACTCGATGATTTTTGTTAATGAAGATTTTTTTTCCCATACGGAAAGGTCTATGGGGTGATTAACATATTTTATTAGAGATGTTTCCAAGTTGATATCATGTCTAGTATTCAAAAAATGAAAAGCCACTGCTGATTTTTCTGTTTCACCATTTTTAATGTTTCTTATATGTTCTTTAGTTCTGATGTTAATACTTCTTTTTGTTTTTCCTATATAAATTTTAGGGCAAGTTTCACATTTGATCTCATAGATTCCTGGTTTTTCTTTGGTAGTGATTGAATTTTTGGGAGGGCGTTTTAACAAATTTCTGATATTAAACCTATTTTGAGGTGCAAGAGTTATGTTGTGTTTTGAGAAGATTTTTTGGAATTTATTATAGGCTGATGGATGGAAGGTGAATTTTTTAAAAAGTTTTTTCTCTTTTTCTCCTGTAGGTTCTAGAGTGGTGGTTTCTTTTATTTTCTTAGCTTTGTTGAGTCTGTTAACTGTTTTGTCTACTAAATTTAGGTTGAAACCGTTGGATATAGCTACTTTTTTATGTGTAGGGTACTCTTCTTGATAATCTTCTCTGTTTAGTGGAAAGTTGATCATCCGAAATATTAAACTGTTGAAAATGGCATGTTGGTGTTGTTTTGGGTTGAAACTGTTGTTCTTAATATAATTATCTGTGTGTGTCGGTTTCCTGTAAATACCAAGTGAGTTTGTTGTTCACACCATCCTCTTCTGTTTCCAATGTAAATTTTATAGCTGGATTTTGTATGGAGAAAGAGGAAACCACCACAAATTGCACTAATCGAGTACCAGCTGATAAGAGTAAAAGCTCTTGAAATATGTGCTTTGAATAAACTGTGAGTGAAACAATGTGTCAATATCTTCTCAATTCACTTTTGTGCTTTCAACAATTTATTGACATACTCTCTACTTTACTAATACTGTGGATGTATACTGCCTTTAATGGGTTTTAAACCAATTTTTGTTTCACTTAAATAACTTAATAATTATGGAAGATATGAATGTTTATTTAAGAAGCTTTTTTACAGCATTTAACAATTTAAATGTCTTGTTCTGTTTATTGGGTATTCGTTCCCGGCCTGTGCAGGGTTTAAATGGCCATCACTGAAGCAGTTAACTATGATAAAACTAAGGATCTGTGTAAGAGGTCTATAAACCCTGTAATCACAAAGTCTACTGGGCCTTTAGCTTCACCACTGTCAAAAGATACAGTAACCTCCAAATTCTAAACTAGCAAATTTCACACTTGTAGTTATTACTTACATGTTTGAATAATGTTACCAAGTAATGTTTTTAAACCTTTTCTGTTACCAAACCACAAAATGTACTGAAGTCTACACCAGACTTCACTAGAAAAATACTCAAATCTCACTCTACCCCACTCACTTTTCATTTGAGTTTTCTTTCTGAACCTGATATGGCATCCAAGTAAAATTTGAGCATCTCTCTCAAGTAAGAACTATGGTTTTGGTGCCTAGAGCAATAACAATAGTTAAATTATATAAAACAAGATGGATTTTATAACACAACTTCAGCACCTAGTACTTTTGTAATGTTCTGACTCTAGAATGATGAAGGGAAACCCTTCAAATATGTTCTGGATAAAAATCCCAGGCAGTGAAATTGTTTGTTAAAACTTAGTCTCAAATTTACAAATTCACTAGTTTAATGTGTCTTCCTAAGAAGATACAAGTAAATAAATTACAGCTCATGGGAAGCTGAACTTATGAAGAATTAAAAGCCTCAATTAATATGAAACATTTAAAAAGTTTTTTGAAAAACTGAAACTTGCACACCCTGAAGCAATTATAAAAAATGAAGAGAGTGAAATGCCTAATCTCTGTTTCATATAACCTTGCCCTGCTCACATGTATCACTCCGCGTGCAACTAACTTCCCCCTCATCCTAATTGGCTAATGCTTTCGCGCCATAGGCCATAGGCGGTGCCTTCCCATGACATTGAAACCTGCAGTAAACGTCATAATAATTGCCAGGAAGATAGAAATAAGAACATGAAGGCATGCAAAAATAATAAAGTTTATAATGAAACTGAGCAAGTTGAAACTGAATGAATGAGCAATGAAACTGGAACAAGTTTATAATGAAAGGCCTTCGGACTTTTCCACTGGGATTTTTTTAAACCAGCACACATACTTGCAAAAATGCTTGTCTTTCAGTCTCAAAATTCGGTCATGCCATACTTGTCGCGTGTCCCTCATTCACCCAAGTCTCATCAAGGTAGTATATTTTGCGATTTGGACAATTTGATTGTCCTTAAATAATGTCTTCGCCACACAGCAATATCGCCCCTGAAGTGGTAAGTTTTCCTGTTGTCTCAGTATCATGTCGCGATGTTCCTACACATCTAACACACCTGTAAGTTCAGGGCACAGCTGTTTGACTTCTCTCACTGACAAAGACGGATTCTTCTCTGTGAGTGCATTAAATACATGCAACACAGTTCTTTTTTCGCCGCTTTGTAAAGGTTTTCCCTTGCGATGCTTCAGCGAAAAACTGGCGGTAGACTCTGCCACTATACATATAATAAGTACACGCGCAATAAACGAACTCTGTTGCATAATATATTTCATTGAAACAGTCACGAAAATATAAATTTTACAATTCTCTTCCAACATATAAAGACATATCACCATGTTAAATAACAAACTAATTTTTAACGCACAACAGTCTGCACCACAACAGCAGCCAATGAGATGTGATAAGGTCACGTTACCGTTAAGAGATACGGGGCAAGCTTACGTGAAACAAGGATTAGTGTACTCTTTGCTCCACTTACCATATTTTACAAGCAAACATGTTTTGTGGATCCTTGCCCACATCCTTTGCTGCCAAATGTTAGGATGAAATAGGTTAACTGTATAAGTTTGATTTAACAGAAGTTATCTATGTAGAAAACTAGGTTACATAGTTCATGAATTGCTTAAAGGAAGTAGTTTATGAATTATGCAAATTTATAAGTGATAAGTATATATTATGATTGAGATTTAACTATATTGGGACACCACAGCAAAGCGAAATAATTATTAATTTATAGATGAGTTGTATTTATTACACATCTATAAATTAATAAATATATTATAATATTGGGGGGGAGGTTCTAAAAAGAAATATTACATAAACAAGGGCAAGTAACTTCTGATTTCTTTCTTTTTGTCAAAGTTCACAAGAGGGCTTTTGATTAATTTTATACATGCTCTATTTCATGGTTTTTGCTCCTAAATTATGGTACTGCAGTTAATTTTTCAATATTTTTATAACTGATGTTACTGAAGAGCTCCTTTTCCTTGATCTTAAAATTCGTTTTGGTGTTTTGGAAATAAATCTAATTACAGTTTGAACAGGTGAGTTTATGTTTTATTTATGCATCTCTGGAAGGTTTTCTTTGTACTTTTCTAATACATAATATTTAATATTATTGATATAATTTTTAGTCAAACTAGTACTCCATGCTCCATATATTGCTAGAACACAACCATATAGTTCACATTACAGAATGCAATGGATTCAGTGCTGAATTTGACAAACAGAAAATCAATAAATTCAAAAGACAAGAGAAATGCAGACAGGTAACTACTCTTTCTCCAATCAATACTAAAACGTCATACAAAAAATTTACGTACCAAACCAACTACACATCTTTTCCAAAAAGTCTTCAAAGAACACAACATTACTTTGGCTCCACAGAACAAAATCAATGTACAACACCTTTTGAAATCACATAATACAAAAGAGAAACCCATAGGGAAAAGCAAGTGTATACCAGTTAAATTGCAAAGCCTGTGACAACTTTTATTGGCAAAACAAACCGGAATTTGAACATTAAGGCTTAAAGAGCAGTTTAGGAACAACAAGCACAAAGAAATAGACAAACTGGCAGAAGCATACCATTATTGGAATAAGAATCATGATATAGAACAAAAAATCCATATATTAAAAAGTGTTCAGGCTGCAACTGCATTAACCACGTTTTTTATATTATCAAGGGACTAATTTTGGAAGCCTTTGGCTCCATTTTCAACCTCTATCCAACTAGCATCTGTTGTCGTCTGCTCTCCCCTCTCTCTGGCGGTGGAACTATGAACTTCTTAGTCAAATTATCTAATGGTGGGATTTCGAAATTCATTACATAATCCTTATTTTTCCATATAAATATGTTCTCCCATGTTGTCAGTTTATTTTGGTTCATCACTCCTTTTAATAATTTTGGATTTGGAAAAATATAATGATTTTCGATCCAAAAATGAAATGCTATTGCTGACTTATCTTCTTGTTTCATTCTGATGTTTCTAAAGTGCTCTTTGACTGGTTTTTAGATTTCTTTTAGTTTGACCTATGTAGAATTTTTCACAATTTTTATGATTTATTTGGTATATTCCAGATCTGTTAACTGATGGAATTTCATCTTTTGGTTTTTGAATTTAGCAATTTTAAAATGGAGTGTCCATTATTAGGTGCCAAGAGTGAGTGAGTGTGTGGTGTTTTAGGGCCCGTCGACAACAAGGTCATTTGGGCCCGTGGTGCCAAGATGATACTTTGTTCCTTAAAGATCCTTTTAAATTTATTAAATGTTTTTAGGTGATATTTGAATGAACTGAATATGCTGTTGCAAAGGCTTCCGAAACAAGTCCCTCGATAATATAAAAAACTTAAGTGACGAAGTGGCAATAAACCGACTACAAATATTTTTGCCGATTAATTTTGAGTCACTGTTATTAAATTCCTCCAATCATGCATGAAGAAAACTCTTCAATTTTAACTCCATCTTTAATGAGAACTTGAACTTCAAGTTCATCAGAACACCAACAGAGGTGCCCCAATCACCAAGGAGTTTACTCAATCAATATTCACAGTCGACACCAGCTGAGGATGTTAAGAAGCTTCTAATAAAATGTGTTCTAGGTAAACACTAACAATATACAGAACATGGAGTGTTAGTTTGACTCAAAATTATGTTTTGTGTTTTATTGTATCATGCTCTACACTCATTAAGAACAGTAATATATATTTGTTTTGGTGTGCCAGAATATTTTACATGTATTGAAATGTTTTTCAACCAGTAATCTATGGATTGTAAATGGTGTATTTATTTGCCAGTTTTTTCTTTTGTAGATGTGCAAATGTTTTTTAATTTCTTTTTGTGTTCTGAACTTGTTTATTTAATTATTACTGTGTTGATATTAAACATTTTGAGAACAGGTCTATGTCTGTGTTTGAGTTTCTTTTCATATTCAATCTTAATAAGAGGATGTTCAATTCTGTGTGCTATGCTATTGAACACAACAAATTTGCCAGAACAAGAATTACAACGGTTGAAATTTAAATAATAAAATTCTCTGTGTCAGATGGCTTTCCACAAACACCAAAATTTAATTTATTCTCCTTGTGTTTTAATTTCCAAAGCAAATTTGGAAACAGAGAACAAATTAACTTTTGGTATTTAAACATATATTTTTAAACTAGGCCTTTTTGCTTTGACTTTAAAAGAAGTGAATACTTTAAAGCAATATGAAATATTACCTGTTCTTGTTCTTCCAAAGTGGGTTTTTCAATTTGTATGTTTTCACGCTTTCTTTTAAGAGCAAGCGCATTTTCATATTGTTCTCCTCGTAAAACATCTCGAAGAGAAGGAATTAGTGGAGGTGGACATCTATAATGCTCCTTTATTGCTTGTGGAACCTAGAATATAAATGAATTTCCATAAAAATATACAAATTAAACACTGACAAGCATATTTTGTTCCACATTTATATTCTAAAAAACTGATAAATAATTTCATATTATAAATGAATACATACTACAGCACATGTAAAGTAACCAATTACAAGTAATCCTCAAAAAGATAGGCAAATCGTCAATTGATAAAAACAACAATATATAAACCCCCCCAAATCACATGGTCAAAGAATAGAGGCAGTAGAAAACGCCCAATAATAGGACATTTATCTAATACAATGTGTGCATTTTGGCAACAATCCTATTTTCCATAATAAAATTCATCTATTACAGCGTTCACCAAATAACTGATGTATGAATCTATGCAATTAACAAAATATTGGGAAGCAAGAAGGAAAATGATCAACAACTGTTGTTTTACCGAAACTGAGATTTGTTTTCTTCAAAATTTGAAAAAGTCAGAATATTAATTTTTTCAGGATTTAAAAACGAAAAAGACCTAGAGAGAGGCATTAGAAGACTTTAATATTTTCTTAAGTATTAGATCTTATTAGGCCGCACCATGGCTTAGTGTTTAGAACTTGGCTCTCACCAAGGCAGCCTGGGTTCGATCCCAGGTAACTGCAAAGTGAGATTTGTTGTGGACAACATGGCACTGGAGCAGGTTTTCTCTGGGTCCTCCAGTTTCCCTGCATTCCACCGATTACTTCATCATCTTTCCTATCAACTCGCCTCTGGTACTTTCACTTCCACCAATGGGCTAGTCACTCATGCTGGAATCTCTGATCAGAAAACCTCTGATCCTCAACCAGTTGCCTATGGGTCTTGAAGTTTCACAGTTCAGTAGGCCCTATTTTCCACTTAAGGAAATACAGGAATTCATTCATTAGATCTTATTGTTTTAAATGAAATGTCCTAGTATGATATATTGAAATATTTTTGGTGTGGAGATTACAGGATCACTTATTCAGATCTTTTAAAAAGCTGATAAGCATATGTGTACAAAGAGAGAAACATTCTAATTATGTTTCTGTTCTTTATTTGTACATAATTATTAATTTATTACAATAATTCCTATGAATATGTAAGTGCTATATTTTATTACTGGCCTATGTTATGATTACATATAAACATATTTTAATTTAATACAATTTTGAGTCGAACTAATACTCAATGGTCCATTTATTGCTAGTATTTACCTAGAATGTGTTTCGTTAGGATCTTCCTAACATCATCAGCTGTTGTCGACTAATGGATGCTGGTTCAGTGAACTCCTCGGAGGTGATAGGTGCATCTCTGTCGGTATCTTGATGAACTTGAAATTTGGGTTGTCTTCAAAGGTAGTATCGAAATTAAACAATTTACTTTCATATTTCTTTATAAAGATTTTTTCCCACGTGGTTAATGCAGTTGGACCTTGGACACTTTTTAGTAAGTGAATTTCTCGTTCTATGTCATGATTTTCCTTCCAAAAATGGTACGCTACCGCCGATTTATCTATTTCTTTATTCCTGATGTTCCTAAAGTGCTCTTTAAGCCTTAATGTTCACGTTCCTTTTTGTTTTTCCAATGTAGAATTTGTCACAGTCCTTGCAATTTATCCGGTACACTCCTGATTTTTTGCCTGTGGGTATCTCCTTTACGTATCATCCCAGAGCTACACACCTTTTCCAAAAAGTCTTCAAAGAACACAATATTACTTTGGTCCCACAGAACAAATTTAGTGTACAACACCTTTTGAAATCACATAATACAAAGGAGATACCCACAGGCAAAAAATCAGGAGTGTACCTGATAAATTGCAAGGACTGTGACAAATTCTAAATTGGAAAAACAAAAAGGAACGTGAACATTAGGCTTAAAGAGCACTTTAGGAACATCAGGAATAAAGAAATAGATAAATAGGCGGTAGCGTACCATTTTTGGAAGGAAAATCATGACATAGAACGAGAAATTCACTTACTAAAAAGTGTCCAAGCTACAACTGCATTAACCACGTGGGAAAAAATCTTTATAAAGAAATATGAAAGTAAATTGTTTAATTTCGATACTACCTTTGAAGACAACCCAAATTTCAAGTTCATCAAGATACCGACAGAGACGCACCTATCACCTCCGAGGAGTTCACTGAACCGGCATCCATTAGTCGACAACAGCTGATGATGTTAGGGAGATCCTAACGAAACGCATTCTAGGTAAATACTAGCAATAAATGGACCATTGAGTATTAGTTCGACTCAAAATTGTATTAATTTTGTTCTTCATTGTATCATAGTCCTTGAACAACGGAATATTTTAATTTCTTTTATTTGTTAGTTTTTTTACTTAATTTTGTTAACTCTATAGAGAATAAATATAATAACAAAAGTATAACATACAAGAAAATATATTAACATAAAAAGATTTAATCATACTTAATACATACATATAGCAGCACTATAAGTTACTGCAATCATCATAATTTACACAGCACTAATATCCTCATATCTAGGCATGTTTAGATTTGTAGTTTTCTTCTAGAACATCTTTACAGAATTCAACTGCATCATCTGAGACTCCGAAATAGTTAATGATACAGAAATGTCCTTGTCTTTACTAATCATATTTCGCTTTGGAAGAACAGCACTGGAAGACATGTTTCATATATCCATTTAATTTTTCATTTGCAGTGAGGAAAGGATAATAGAAAAATAAAATTACATTTAAGTCATTTGTTTTCTGAAAGGCACAGCTACCTTGAATATTCAGTTTTAACGGAAGCATTACAGTAAATGGGGTTATCATTCTACAACATGACAACTGACAATCCTAACTCCCCAAAAATTTAAATTTTCTTAATCACAATTTACCAGAGATTTTGTATCGGTGCATTAGGTCAACACAATCAAATATGAAAACTTTAACATCTGCCCAATGACTGATCTTTGGTAATCCATTACATGCTGTAACTACTACAAACTGATTCAAGTATCCTAATAAATCTTCAGACAGTCTCAAATATCAGATATAAATATATTATCAAGGGATCAGTTTTGGAAGCCATTGCATCCATTTTCAACCTCGAAGTTTGGACTGTTGTCTGTTGATGTTGTCTGCTCTCTTCTCTCTGCCAGTGGAATTATGAACTTCTTTATTGAATATTGTCGCGGCGCTGGGCATAAACATAATGGACATATAAAAAGGATTGTGACACGCCAGCAGGACAGTTGTAGTTGTGAAACAGTTGTTGTAAACAAGAGTGAGTAAGCAGTAGTTGTGTAAAAAGAGTGTTGTTGTAACGAGAGCTAATGTAATCAGCTGTCATGGTTTGTTATTGTCATCGACCTTGGTAGACTGATGGTGTATGTAACGTAATGCTGCTGTAATCTATAAGAGTATTTCTACGAAAATAAAGGAGATTTTTAATTTTTGCAACTCGGTCTTTTAATTCTACGAATCCACAAAGTCACAATATCGACGAGTGGGATTTCAAAATTCATCACTCCATCCTTATTTTTTCATATTAAAATGTCCCAGAGTGTTGGTTTATGGTTTGTCACCCGAAATCCAAAATTACTTAAAGGGGTAACACATTGATGTGTCAAGATGTATTTATTTAAGATGAGTCAGTACTAGTAACACTAATATCACACTTTTAAATCTCTGTTAACATGTTTGCAAAAACATGATTTATTTATATACTTGTATGTTGTAAATTTCACAGCAGAAAGTGTGTTTAGATGTTACATAGGATAAAATTTGATTACGACCTAAATGCCTTACAAAAACTTTGTAATAATTAACAACATTTATATACTTACCCTAACAGTATTTCTTGGAGGCAATCTAACTTTAAATCGAAATGGAGGATATTTTCTTCTGGCCTTACGAATAAACTCAACTTTAATAGCATCTTGATCAATAGGCCCAGCATATCGATCCCACAGTTTTATTCTTTCAGTCACACTACAAGATGTTAGCATTTGGTCCTGAAAACATAAAAAAGAACTATTTTAAGAACCTTCCTGAAATAACTTAAAGACAAATCTCTCTTAATTTTTATGATTTTTTTAAAACATGTATTGCTCATAAATCACCACTCCTTTTTATGCTCATAAACCCTTAAGAGGTTAAATACAAAATATTTTATTAATTTTTAGATGAGTGGTATTTATTACACATCTGCTTCACTTTCGTACCTATTTTGAGGACATGTTTCGCAAATCATTGTTTGCATCTTCGGCTCTTATGCGACTAAAGCTTGATCCAGTGGTGTGGGTAATTCTGGAGTTGCTGCTGCCATCTGTTGATTTAGTGATGAACTTAAATGTGGGATTCTCTTCTGGCAGGATTTCAAAGTTCATTAGTTGGTTTTTATGTTTTTCTATGTATATTCTCTCCCATATGACGAGTTCACTATGTTTTTGTACGTATACTAATGAACTTTGAAATCCCGCCAGAAGAGAATCCCACATTTAAGTTCATCACTAAATCAACAGATGGCAGCAGCAACTCCAGAACTACCCACACCACTGGATCAAGCTTTAGTCGCATAAGAGCAGAAGATGCAAACGATGATTTGCGAAACATGTCCTCAAAATAGGTACAAAAGTGAAGCAGATGTGTAATAAATACGACTCATCTAAAAATTAATAATTATTTTGCTTC
The DNA here is from genome assembly GCA_030765055.1 of Mantis religiosa. Classification (NCBI taxonomy): domain Eukaryota; kingdom Metazoa; phylum Arthropoda; class Insecta; order Mantodea; family Mantidae; genus Mantis; species Mantis religiosa. Next base: position 55,878,668 of record CM060951.1, on the reverse strand, counting down.
ACTGTGGTGTTCCAATACAGTTATATCTCGACAAAATATTTTGTTGTAAAAACTATTTGCAGTCGGTTTGTAACACTTCGTCACTTACATTTTTACATTGAGGTACTAATCTTGGAAGCAATTCCTCAATAATATAAAAAGGTAAGTGATGAAATGTTAAAAACTGACTACAAATAGCTTTTTAAATAATTTTGACGTCACTGTTATTAAATTCCTCCAATCACACATAAAATATTTTGAACTTCTATGGTAACTAATATGCCATAAGAGCCAAACAACATTAAAAACAATCATCCAATTCAGGGTGTAAAAGGCAAAGCACATAGATCTATTACATGCTTTTGTGGGCTGGCTTCCTTGAGTGAACAGAGGTGGACCACTGACATTGCCATCTATGCACAGCTGTGTCGACACAACGCATCTAATCGCTTGACTATATGTTTTTGCAGGCTACCAGGATTAGAATACACTGATGCATGCATAGGAGTGAATAAGAACCAGTGGTTGACAAGGCTTAATATATATGAATATGTTTAATAAATGAAAATATATATGATATAACAGAAAAACTCTAAGCTTTCTCCATAATACAGCAAAATATGTGGATACCGTTATCTTTATTATTAACTATCAAGTTAGCATATACACTTATCACTAAAACATTAAAATACAGATTAATGTGGTTGTAATAGAAATAAACTGTAGTGCAGTAAATCTCAAGTTGTAGTGTCATCATATTCACTCATACAAAGTTTTTTCCACACTAACTTTGTTACAGCTAATGATATACTACTGGACAGACAAGTCTAATAGTAGCCATCATACTCTTATCAGATAGTTTTAGCCCTTAATCTTGGCTCTGTAAGCTTCATTAAGAGAAAGCTGTGCACATGTGTAAGTACTGGTGAGCACTATAATAATTCACACTGCAGATTTGTGAATATTTGGATACTACATTCTGCTCAAAAATTTGTTAAAAGTAATTAATTACATACAGAACATTGCATGCATGTTAATAGCACTGTATTTACATCAATAACCTTCAGCTGTAGTACAGCAGCAAGAAGGGAACAGAAAACTCAATTGAGGTTTAAATCCCTCAAGGAATTTGACGAGTTAGAAATCGTCATTCAAAGTCTATTTGGAGATCTTTTAACATATTGCAGTGTATATAACTGTTAATTACTGGATTATTCATGACTGGAGATGTTGGCAATGAACAAAGTTTTGTTGTGACAATTGAGATATCTACAATGATAATTTCATTCTGGAACCATTAACAGCTTTCTGTCAGTTGTATTTTGTATACTCAGACCCACTGCCTACGTACAGCTACATGCTCTGTATACTCTAGGAGCACATACATGCTATTTGGTACACATGTGCTACGGTTGACAACCCTGATCCAATTCAATGAAACCATAACTTTATAAAGAAAATATTTTTAAAACTGCTGTAATTTTGCTTAAATTTCGTATACAAATCAATCATTTTTGAGACTGCCACCAATTAAATAAAATATATGCCAAAGATGTTATTTCACAATATTCAAAGTACAATCTTTTCTAGAAAATGGACTTACCAAATATTGTTGTGGATGATTTGGACACATCCACCTGCCCGCAGGTAGAAATGTTAGAGGAGGATCCAAACAGTCTTGGTGAAAAAGAAGAGAACAGTAATCACAAGCTACCAATGGTGCTTTCCTACAGCTCCTGTAGACAGACATTGGACGTTTCAATAAAGCAGCTACAAATGAGGGAAGGAATGATTAAAAAAAGGTAGTAATTATAACCTGCAATAAACTGACCAGTTAACACTTTAAGTTTTAAAGCTTGAAATGACAAAATTCTGATGTGTTGCACTCCATAATTTTCACCACTCTCGTACAAATTATTCCTACAAACAGAAATTAACTGACGTAACAGTGGTTTAAACTATGCAACCTGGGACTTGGAAACTATCTTATATGTATATAAGATTGCATAGTGGTTTACCAGAAAAAATGTGAGTCAGTTGGGGAATTTGGTGTCATACTGGCATGTTGGTGGCTCAGTGGTTAGATGAATCAGACCAAGATCGGAAAATCGAGGTACAAATCCTGGCTATTACATAAAAAATTTCAGTCTATCTAATCTTATAAAGGCTTATTCCTCCATTTACCTCATGTAAATCAAGATAAACATTTGCAGAAATTATCTTATAATTAAATTATTGTTAATCAACTTATAAGTGCAAGGAGATATGGAAATACTGTAGGCTTTGGCAGTAGCAAATATTATAAGAGTTGGTCACTATGTGATGACAGTGAAATTCTGTTCTCTTTACATGACCAAGACAAAAAGAAGAAGAAATAATGATTACACTTGAGAAAAGTATAAGTATCCTAAAATTCCCATAAGTAACAAGCAATTTTAGTTAATTGATGGAAATTAATCATTTATCCACACCAGCCGTATATAGGCTAAGGTTTTTGATGGATAAAGAGTCAACATGAAAAATTCAATGCCATGGCCGGGATTTGAACCGTCTTTTTTTTTGATAAGTGAAGTTTTTTAAGTTACAAATTATTATATTTGTATGCATTACTATATTTTATTGTAATATTTGTATTGCTTCACTTTTGTTAGATTCAGTTCTTCATGTAATGTAGAGTATGTTAAAGCACACAATTTGTCACTTTTAAGAAAACTATGTATTTCGAGGGTATTGCTTGTTACTTGATGGATAGAGTCAACATGAAAAATTCAATGCCATGGCCGGGATTTGAACCACGGATCTCCTGTTTTCCATCCAGTCGCTCTAACCCATTGAGCTACCATGGCCTACGTGCCGTTCTGACATAGTTAGTTAGTTACTAACACTCCCCACATGGCAACCTTGGCCTTCGGGGTAACCTCACCCCACCAAGTGATGACCGGACCCATTTCTCAGGTGGAGGCACCCAGAGGGCGGTGTCCATTACCTCCGATGATAGGGTGATAGTGAAGATGGCGGTGAGGTGAGAGGACCTACAGTTTTTACCGTGGACTCCGAACCACGTTGGGCATAGGGGATACTTCACGTGTGCTAGACAGAGGTGAAGGCGTGGATAGGGCCGACTTAAAATCGCCAACCCCAGAGCCGGGAATCGAACTCGGGACCCTTAGAACGGGAGCCGCGAACGAAACCACCGCGCTACCCCGGCGCCCGTTGCCGTTCTGACATTAAATTCTCCATTTGACTTGTATATTTCCCCAGTAAACCACTAGGGGCTCTCACATCCGAGATACACCATTTGTGGCGACTTACTATCGTAAGTACTTGAAACCCAGGTTTCATCATTTAACTCTTATTATTTTAGTTAATTGATGGAAATTAATCACCTCTCCACATTAGCTGTATATAGGCTAAGGTTTTTGATGGATAGAGTCAACATGAAAAATTCAATGCTATAGTACTTACGATAGTAAGTCGCCACAAACGGTGTATTGCGGATGTGAGAGCCCCTAGTGGTTTACCGGGGAAATATACGAATCAAATGGAGAATTTAATGTCAGGACGGCACGTTGGCCATGGTATCTCAATGGGTTAGAGCGACTGGACGTAAACCAGTAGATCCGTGGTTCAAATCCTGGCCATGGCATTGAATTTTTCATGTTGACTCTATCCATCAAAAACCTTAGCCTATATACGGCTTTTGTGGAGAAATGATTAATTTCCATCAATTAACTAAAATAGTAAACGTATATACAGTTACAAACCTCACTTATCTTTTTAAGTAATCGGTAAATTCTTACACAGATAGGTGAAGTTTGTAACAAATTACTATATTTTTTTGTGTGTAACATTTTGTAAGCTCTTATTGTTTACTAGTAATCAAATGTTATCCAGAATAAAAAATTCAAATATACATTTGTCATAAAAATATCTTAAACATACAGCATTTTGATCAAGACTGTTAGAGCCAATTTTTAAGAAAATCAACTTGAAAATCGTTTACTTTGAAGGTGCAGAACTTAAAATACCTATTTTTTTTGAGGGGGGGGGGGGGGCTTTAGAATTGCGCTGTTCTCACATATACACACACGCACATGCACGCATGCACGCACGCACACCTTCAGCCTTTTGGCACATTTATTTGAGTGCATCAAAACAGAAATTAAAATGGGCTTTCCATGGATCTTCAAGGTTTGGTATAGATATGTTAATGACATCTTTGCAATAGTTCTAAATAAACATTTAGATAATGTATGTAGAATAAAAAGAAGTATTTCAGAAAAGTGGAGAGCCATTGTTATTAAAATCAGGCAAATGAATCAACCTTCTATACACTTTTCTGCACTTACAAGTTTTTTATGAAGATTAGTTTCTGGGAACTTCTTCCCTATCCTCAGTTCTGTGGTGGACTGATGGTGCAACCAGATTCTACTTCTGGCTTTGTGTTGTGCTGCCATCTGATTTTCTGGTAAGTTTGATGATGTCATCCACAGCGGACATTTCAATATTCATCAGGAGGTTCTGTTTCTTATAAAAAAACTTGTAAGTGGAAAAAAGTGCATACAAGGTTGACTCATTTGCCTAATTTTAATTTAGATGATGCTTTAAAACTACTCAATCTGCAACGAAAAGAACATCAAATTCACAATAGAAAAGGAAGACAATGTGCAACTCCCTTTCTTGGACCTAAATATCATCGGGAATGAACAAAAAATAAAATTTGGAATTTACAGGAAGCCAACACAGTCAGAAAATTACATTAAAAAATCATATCTATAGCCCAATTACACATAAACATGCAATAATAAACAGTCTTACACACAGACTAGTCAACATACCATGGATAAAGCAGAATACTAGAAGAAGAAAAAGCCATACTACACATAGCAGGTGAAAATGGATACAACAAAAGTCTGGTGTTTAAGAAAATTAAAAAGGCTAAACTAAAGAAAACCTTTAAGGAAGCAATCACACTTACTAAAGAAAAAGAAAGCAACAGAATATTCAGTGGATTCATGTCCCCCCCCCAAAAAATTAATAATAATAATAATAATAATAATAATAATAATAATAATAATAATAATAATAATAATAATAATAATAATAATAATAATAATAATAATAATAATAATAATAATAATAATAATAAATTCTATAAGATCTTTATGGAACAGAACATCTTGGCACCTACAAATAGATACTCAGTATTAAAATTCTTAAATTCAAAAACAAAAGATGAAATCCCACCAATTAATAGATACAGAATATACCAAATAAGTTGTAAGGATTGTGAAAAATGCTACATAGGTCAAAGTACAAGAAATCTAAAAACCAGAGTCAAAGAGCACTTTTGAAACAAAAAGATAAGTCAGCAGTAGCGAGAACATATTCATATGGAAAAATAAGGATAGAGTGATGAACTTCGAAATCCCACCAGTAGATAATTTGACAAAGAAGTCATAGTTCCACAATCAGAGAGAAGAGAGCAGACAACAGACGATAGTTGGACCGAGGTGGACGCAACAGCTTCAGAAACTGCTCCCTCAATAATATAAAAATGTAAGTGACAAAGTGTTAAAAACCAACTAAAAATAGTTTTTTTTTTTTTTCAATTAACTCTGAGATCACTGCTACTAAATTCCTCCAATATCTGATATTCCATTTTGAGGCTCTATCTCACATAGGCAAACAAATACACACCTTTCTCTATGAAATGCTCTTTTTCTTTTATTAAAGGGGCCCCAAAATATATATTACTATTGAGATCTTAATGTAAAATTTTTATATAAAATGCAGGCTTGCACAAAGGGAGATGGATGCATGAGTACGTGCGATCGCAAATGAAGATGATAGACGTGCAATTGTATAAAATTAGGATTGGCGCTTTTAATGCATTTAGAACTAAGAGCCAGAAAAATGAGCAGGGATCTTCTGAAATATGTTTAACAAGTGTATGGTACATCTTAGTGATATGGGCTTTGCTAAAAATTGGGGGAGTGGAACTAAACACCGGACCGACAATGGAGCAACTAGCCGCAATGCTAGAAAATATTACAAAAGAAATAAAAGAAGTGAAGGTGATGGAAAATAGAATTGACAAGAAGATTGACGAACATTTAACGGGATGATAACAGCATTAGAGAAGTTTGAAGACGAAGTAAAGGAAGAAATACAAGAATGTAAAAGCAGATTAAACCGATTGGAAAATTTAGAGGAAGGGAATCAGAAACTAAACTGATAATTCCTTTCTTGGAAGTGTTGAAAACAGTGTTGTTATTTAAACTGATAATATTTGGATTAGAAGAGAGAAGAGACCGACGAGTATGGCAGGATGTAGAAGATCTATTTCAACAGAAACTGGAACTAAATATGGCAGGATGGGAGATAGTTAATTGTTTTAAAATAGGAAAATTTGGACAAGACCAATAATAGTGAAAACAGCATCAATGAGATTCAAATGGGAAGTGCTGAGGAATAATGAACAGTTAAAAGGCACTAAAATATTTATTGAGCAAGATTTGGGCAAGAAAAAGTGTGAATTGAAATCTTTAGCTTTATTGGAAATGAAGAAAGCAAGAGCAGCAGGAAAACAAGCTTATTTAAAAGGTGTTGATTTGTGGATTGAAGGTGTGAAACAGGAACTTCGTCAGCACTGCGTTGCATGTGAAGGCAATTATATCTTGAGGGCAAAAGACGACAGGAATGTCCAACTGGCACGTGGTTGAACTACAGAAACGAAGCATACGTCACCTGCAAGGAAGCTGGAGTCACTGGTGCTCACGAGGAAAAGAGAAGATATGTCACCTGTGACATCACCGACAGACCAAGCGAGTAGAAGCACAACAGCCAAATGATAACACGTAAGGAGATCAGCTGATGGGAGAAGCTCACACCGCTTCAAGTAGTTTGAGAATGACCGAGGTTGAGCAGAATTTAGGTGACTTACAAGCGGTGTCAACGCCATCAGGAAGCATTCTGGAAGTGAAAGACCGTGTGTGCACCAGGAGTCAGATGAACTTAGAAAGGTGGAGATGCAAAAGGAAAGATGAAGTATAGGGATTCGCATTATCCATTGGGGATTGAAATGTGGAGGGGCTTTGGAAGAAAGTGTGCAGTGGAGAAATCTATAATGTACTAAAAACTTAGGATATGTTAATGTTTGTGGAAACCCGGGTAGAGAATAAAACTAGTGTAATAATTCCAGGATTTGACTTTTATATAATAAGGGGGAATGAAGAACCAAAGGATAGGCATAGCTTCAGGGGGTTTAGGCTGTAGAAAGATAAATGTCCTAAGGTGAAAGAAGAAAAAGAACTATCAAGCAGATCAGTGTTATGGATCTCCATAGGGGACATGTATCAAAATGGGGAAACTGTATTGCTACAGTGTATAACCCACCTACTGTATCAGAGTTCTACGATCAGAATGTGTTTAGGAAACTAAGTTGGGTTATAAAAGTGTTGGAAAATAAGTACGGGAAAGTTGAAATAATAACTACAGGTGATATAAATGCAAGAACAGGGGAACACCAGGTTAAGTGGATTAATCCAAGTGATGAAGGCAAAGAGGAACTTGAAATAGAGAACAGGCATAGTAAAGACAAGGTTACAATAATGGAGGAAACTTTTATATTTCTGTGAGGAGAATAATCTTATGATCTGCAATGGCCTGAAAGCGGGTAACAAAGAAGGGGAATTCACATTTGCTAATAAAAATGGCCAAAGTGTGGTAGAGATTTTTTTATGTATTCTGTAGGAATTGATGAATGAATCCTAGGATGAATGAATCCTAGATTTTCAAGCAATGAATGTTTTAACATCAAGCTGTCACTTTCCACTAAGATTAGAGTTAGGGGAAGGCAACAGGTTTATGAAGAAGCTTGGTGAAAGATGTTTCAGTGTGGTGGAAGTGTATAAGTGGAAAGAAGAGATGCAAAAAATATTTGTTAATGAACTGAATTCAGAGAGTAGTAAAATCGTACAAGTGAGGGTACAAAGCTTAACTGAGAATAAAATAGAGCAAGCCTCAGAAACACTGGAATATATTGTTAAAATGGCAGGAACCAGTATAAAAATGGGCGGTTGTAAAGACATCAGTAAGCAGTGGTTTGACAAGGATTGCCAAGTGGCGAAGGCAAGAGTAGCACAGGAATTAAAGAACTGGCGGCAATCAGGGGAAAAAGAGGAAAGGGAAAATTTCCTGACCCTGAGAGGGGCATACAGGTGCCTAATGGAACAAAAAGAAGAGAGAATGGGGTGAGAAAATAGGCAGAATGCTAACTGAAGCAGCAAGAATACATGATACTAAGTAAATTTGATCAATAATAAGAGGGCTGTATAAAGGTGTGGGGAGAGATGAGGATATAGGTGCAGATCAATGGTGTGCATACTTCGAATCACTGTTACGACAAGACAATTATATCAGAGTGGAAGGAAGTTTGTTAGAGGGTCCGCAAATAATAAATGAATTAGATAAATATATCTCAGATGTTTAATTTTGTGAACAAATAATGAGATTAAAAGCTAAGTAAGCTAGTGGTATTGATGGTATACCAGGAGAATTTTGGAAGGCTTGGGCACTCGACGAAACTAGGAGGAAAATCGTGATAAAATTATTTAATAAAATAATGGAAGAAAAGGAAATCCCTAGAAATGGAGGACAAGTATGGTATTGCCAACTTACAAGGTAAAGGGAGATAAAAATAACCCAACTAACTTCTGGGATTAGTTTACTGTCTATTCTAGGTAAGATCTTCACGGGAATTCTAGCAAATAGGTTGCAAAATTGAGTTGAGAAGGAGAATAAACTACAGGAGTTCCAAGCAGGTTTTAAACCAGGCAGGAGAACATCGGACAACAACTTTATTATTAAAACAATTGTAGATAAATATCTGAGCAATAAAAGGGGACAGGTATATATGATATTTATTGATCTAGAGAAGGCATTTTATTCTATTAACACAGAAGCATTGTGGATAAAATTAAGCAATAAGGGGATAAGTCATGCATTTATAGAAGTAATTAAGAAGATACACCAGGAGAACGAGTTATGTATAAAACTATCAGGCAACAAAGTAACTAAATCTATATCGAGTAAGATAGGAGTAAGGCAGGGATGTAAACGTAGACCAATATTATTTAACCTATATATTGATGGTATTTTAGAAGAGATATCAAGTTGTAGGGTACATTCACGTTATTAATAATAAAGAAATCCCGGAGCTACTGTTTGCAGACAACCTAGTAGTTGGGTCCATATCAAGTGGAGGGCTGAGAGGAGCAATCGAGGCAGTCAATGCCCGCCTCGGTAGCGTGGATGGTAGTATGTCTGCCTCATGTTCAAGAGGTCCCGAGTTCGAATCTCGGTCAAGGTGAGTTACCTGGATAAGGTTTTTTCTGGGGTTTTCCCTTATCCTGGAAGACGATTGTCGGGTAACTAAGCTCCATGGACCCCAGGCTCATATGAGCATCATTTCACCCTTCCATTCATCGTCCGATATGACTTAACTTTGGAGGACGTAAATTACAAAGAGGCAGTCAATTCTTATTGCAGTAAATGGGGTTTGAAAGTGAATGAAAAAAAAAAAAGATTATGGTGTTCAAAAAAGGATACAGGTTGTGTAAGGATGAGAAATGGGAGGTTAATAGAAGAGAAATAGAGGTGGTAAGGAGAATTGATTATTTGGGGACAAGGCTGAGTTCAGATGGTAGCTGGAAAGAACAAAAAAAGATGTCTGTGGCAAAAGGTAAAATGGCCATGAGGGCAATAAGATCACGCTACAGTAAAAAGGCAGATATAAATGTCAAATGGCTGGAGAGGATTTATACGGCAGTAGTAGAAAATAGAATGTTACATAGAGCAGTGGTATGAGGAGTAGATGAGGCTTCGAGAGACATTGATAAGACTGCATAGATCCTTTCGTAAATATATATTGGGACTACCGATAGCATCTGCTTATGGGGCAGCACAATTGGAACGGGGCAGGCATTCTACTAAAATTAAAATCTTGTCAAGGGCAATGAAATACTTGGAAGATTGCAATATTATTAAAGAATGTTTTCATATTCAAAGGAGAACTGGAGGATCTTGGGCACACAAAAGAAATGGCGTGTTGAAGCAGATAGGTATGGGTCATTCTTGGATAAATGCAGAGTATGAGTAGAGAAGCTTCTGGAAATAAGTTAAGATTAGACGATATTGACAGACAAGACATTTATGCCAGTACAAGTGACAAAAGCTCACTGAGGTTATATAGAGAAATAAAAACAACCTGGGGGAGGGAAGGATATACAGACATATGTAATAGGTTATGGCGAGGTTTTCTTGGGCGAGAACAGGAGTGAGAAACTTGAAAGGTATAGGTCAAGAGAGGGAGCTAGATATATGTCCATTGTGTGGAGAAGAGAATGCAGATTTCCGTTATATATTATATTGTAGTCAAAGATATGGAGAGAGCAGGCCTGGCTACGTAAATGGAACAATTTGGGGGGGGCGAAGTAGTAATTAGAAATATTTTATCAATAAAAGGGAAAAAGAACAGGAAAAATATAGGACATTATTTAGGGAAAGTTAAAGAGAGATGGCTAAGAACAATTAAGAGAAAAATGTAGAGTGGGATAGGTGAAACGGCAAAATGTGTAAAAAGGAGTAGAGGGCCTCCAATACACAAAAACCTAGGGTTAGGTGTATGGGGACTGAACTATTATCCAATGGCAAGCAGCATGGTAGGATTTTAAGGATTTAGGATCCAGTATGGATTTTATAATTGTAATCTAGATTTTGTATTTCAATTTGACGATGTAAAAGGAAAGATGAGAAATGAATTACAAATTACAAAATATAAAATGCAACACTTCCTCTTATCTATTAGGTATGCATTTGAGAAAATAAAAACTTAATTGCTATTTGTTTTCATCTAAAATTATTAAAAAACGGTTTTATGGCTTCTTATTGTTAATTTACTGAATAACATTGACGCCTGATGTAATATTTTTTTGCTCCTGCAACAATTTGCATGGTACAAAATTTGCCATAATATTTGCTGTGTGTATAGCATGAGCACAGTAATACAGCAATTTCTTCAAAATAATCAATATGGACAACCTAATGTAGGCATGCTAACAAAATGTTATTATTGGATTTCTTACCTCCTGCATTCAAAGCAAACCTTAGCAGGTAATGGAACCAGTCCATTGTCTAGCTCATAAGGTTTTTTCTTCACGGCAGAATTACGCCTTGAAGTTATTTTGCTTGGACCAGGAACTAAAATAAAAGTAAAAATTAACTTATTAATTTTGAGTTAGTAGTTATACCAGTGCACCACTTACTGACTACTGAACATGTTTCAAAAACATATTGCTTGAAAACTAACTTGTTTTGTTTGCTGCTTCAGTTGATATTGCAGATAGAGAGCTCCCTTAAGGTGGATTCATCTTTCGGAGGACAATGTTGTTTTAATTTAGAGATGTATTCATATGGTGTAGTAGTTTCAGTTTTTCATTACACCAAAGAGATGTCTATATCATCCAGATAATCTATATTGTTTTAGTTAATTGATGGAAATTAATCATTTCTTCACACTAGCCGTTTATAGGCTAAGGTTTTTGATGGATAGATTCAACATGAAAAATTCAATGCCATAGCCGGGATTTGAACCACGGAAACCAGGAGATCCATGGTTCAAATCCCGGCCATGGCATTGAATTTTTCATGTTGACTCTAATCTTTGCAGTGAACTGACCTTCACATTCAGACAAAATTTCATGCCACTTGTAAAGAAGTGTTATAAACATTACTTTGTCTGTCAAATTAGTGTTTCTGATACTAGGCCTCAAATTTACACTGAATTTCATGTGACAGGCTGCTCAATGGGTGGAAAAATGCAACTCATCATATGCCATTTATATTTTCCATGATTTGGACAGAAAATAACTACTTAATTCACTGTTATTTTTGTTTAAAAAACCTAAAGAGAATCACATTTAAAACAAAATATACAGTTAGTATCTAAATATGCCATCTGCAATGAGACCTGTTTTACACAGGGATACATGTGACCTTTAACAATTTTGATTCTGGAGTGAAACTAAAAATGTTTGAAGCAAAAATAAAAGTGAACCTCATATGGCATAAAAGGTTCTGCTGAACCTTCCTCTCCAAATCCCATTGGAAATTTAAACTAACTGAACAGCAACCATAAGTTTCAACTCTTAGTTATTAACATTAGCTACATGAGTGGGCCTGTTCATAGACTCTTTTCAAAGTTTGCTTGAAGGTTGTAATACATATTGGCAATGAACTTCCATCAACACCTGCAGTGCATGCCACAGATATGAATAAGACATGAATATCCAATATGAAACAATACATGAAATATTTGAAGGTGATTTAAAGATTATATTATTGCTTAGTTTGGAACTTGGTACACATTTTCTTTGTTGAGAGGAATAAGAATAATGACTCAGTTAGAAAATAAATGTAAATCTCTTATCCATGGGAAGAAAAATAAGTTAAATGTCACTTTGTCATCTCTAGTGATAGTTTCTTTCACTGCATATTAAATTGGAATGAAAATTTTCATCAAAGCAAGGATAAAATTTCTGACAGGTTTCTGTAACTGAAATCAAAATTCAGTAATGTTAAACTGAAAGAAGAGGATTTTACAGGGCCACAAACAGAATCACTAATGACTGATATTTTGATTGTCTATTAAACCTACTGGAAACAACAGTCAAATCAAATCAAATTTATTCACCATAAGATTTCCAATTACAGAAATATCGGCTTCGTCAATACAATTTTACATTACAGATTAACAGTAAACACATGATCAGATAAACAAATAAGGTGATAGTACTTACAATTGCAATATATAATACATATTTCTAACAAAACTGATTCACTGTTCATCAAGGTATTCATTTACTGAATAATAACATCTTTGTATTAGATACTTCTTTAATTTCTTTTTAAATATTGTTAAATTTGATAATTCTTTGAAATATTGAGGAAGTTTGTTGTACAATTTGATACAGTTATAGTGTATACTTTTTTCATATAGGGTTCTCTTATGCCCTGTAACATGAAGATGTGATTTACCTCTTAGTGTTGTGACTATTTATTTCAGCGTTTGTGACAAAAATATTTAACTGTTTATGAGCGATCACCAGCACCTCATAGAGATATATAGATGGAACTGTCAGAATATTCAATGATCTGAAATAAGGTCTACAACTTGTGGTACTGGAAAGTTTCATCATTAAACGTATGGCCCTCTTTTGTATTATAAACATTCTTTTCATATAGCTCGTCTTTCCCCAGAATATTATGCCATAGGATAACTGCGAGTGAAAGTAGGCAAAATAGGCTATTTTAAGCACATCAAGATTGACTGATGATCTTAAAGTATATAGTGCAAAACAAGTTTAACATATTAATTTTTAGATGAGTCGTATTTATTACACATCTGCTTCACTTTCGAACCTATTTTGAGGACATGTTTCGCAAATCATCGTTTGCATCTACGGCTCTTATGCGACTCAAGCTTGATCCAGCGGTGTGGGTAATTCTGGGGTTGCTGCTGCCATCTGTTGATTTTTATGTTTTTCTATGTATATCCTCTCCCATATGACGAGAGAATCCCACATTTAAGTTCATCACTAAATCAACAGATGGCAGCAGCAACCCCAGAATTACCCACACCGCTGGATCAAGCTTAAGTCGCATAAGAGCCGTAGATGCAAACGATGATTTGCGAAACATGTCCTCAAAATAGGTATGAAAGTGAAGCAGATGTGTAATAAATACGACTCATCTAAAAATTAATAATTTTTCACTTCACTGTGGTGTTCCAATACAGTTAAATCTCGATATATTGAAGTTTGACATAGTTTTTAGGATAAAGCATCAATATGAGTTCCCCAATCTAGATTACTATCTACCCAAACTCCAAGAAATTTAATTTTATCTGTAGTAGTTACTGATTCATTCTCTAAGCATATATTAGGGAAACTTACATTTTTGTTGACTTTATGATGGAAACCTACAGTGATACTTTTGCTCCTATTAATAATAAGTTTATTGTCTTTAAACCAATATAAAACATAGTCTGTTACCCCATCAACGTTTGCTTTGAGTTCTTGTTTGTTTTTCCCAGAAATGAGAACACTGGTATCATCAGCAAACACAGTAAATTTAGTATTAATGCATTGGTTGTTTTTGGCCAGGTCATTAATATACAATAGGAACAATAAGGGACCCAATACCGAGCCCTGCGGAACTCCATATTTAATGTTTTTTTTTTTACACTAGAGCGAGCAGCTTTAATCTCCTTCGAACCATTTACTACATATTCAATTTCGGTTAACTGCTTTCTATTTATTATGTATGATTTAAACCATTCAAATGGAACTCCTCTGATACTATAATTATACAACTTGTGTAATAATACGAGGGCTGTTTTTCTTCAACCTCCGATCGCTCCATGCCGACGCTACGCGGGCAGCAGAAAGCGGGTATGCGCTGTCGGCGACTGCGCAGCTCTCGCACTACACACTCCGCCATTGTTGACATTCGGTCGTCAGTCGGCATTGTGCTACAGCCACGTAAACATGGCCGCCATTATTAATGCTCCCGCCAAGTGCGAATTGCGAAGTGTAATTCGTTTTCTACAGGCTGAAGGCCATGGTGCTGCAGAAATCCATCGGAGGATGAGTCGTGTGTATGGCGAAAACTTCATGAGTGATGGTGTTGTTCGTGAATGGTGTCGAAAGTTTAAAGATGGTCGTAATGATGTGCATGATGAAGGGGGTCAAGGATGCAAATCATCCGCCATACAGTTCTGACTTAGTACCCAGTGACTTTCACCTTTTTCCTCAACTGAAGGGGCCCAAATGACCTTGTTGTCGACGGGCCCTTAAACCCCACTCACTCACTCACTCCTCAACTGAAGACGTGGCTTGGTGGGAAGCGATTTCAAACCAATGAGGACCTTCAAACGAACGTCAAGGACTACTTGAATTCACTGGCGGCAACTTTCTTTGAAGAGGGAATTGAAAAGCTTGTCCACAGATATTACAAATGTCTCAATCTCTTCTGTGATTATGTCGAAAAGTAACCATAAGTGTACTATTCTTTTGGTAATAAAATTAATGTTTTATATCAACTTGTGTTTTATTTATAGCCTATCGGAGGCTGAAAAAAAAAAAAACGGCCCTCGTATATCATGGTCGACTAGATCAAAAGCCTTTAACTGATCAAGAAATAGTCCCATGCATTGATTCCCGCTGTCTAGATTATTTAGTATATCTTCAATAACGTTCCGTAGTGCTGAGCTTGTTGATTTCCCTTGCTGGAACCCGTACTGCACTTTCGATATAATATATTTATTTAGAAATGCTAAGACTCTATTGTACACCACCTTTTCAATTACTTTAGAAAAAACTGATAAAATAGATATTGGCCTATAATTTTCACAATCAGATTTAGAACCCTTTTTAAACAGTAGTTTAATTTTTGAGACCTTTAGATTCTCAGGGAAGTGACCTTCACAGAGTGATATTTATAATATGACCTAATGGTTTAACCAGATGCGCAGCACAATTTTTTAGAAGCATATTAGAAAACTCATCCAGGCCAACAGATTTTTTGGGTTTCATACTTTTAATAATGGAGAGTAGCTCTACTTCTGTTGTTGGTAAAAAATATAAAGATTCCCGAATTTGATTATTTTGGGTAATTAAGCACGAATTGATAGCTACGTTTTCCCTCTTTCTAATGAGTTCTGCAATGGTCGAAAAATATTGGTTAAATTCATGAGCTACCATTAATAGATTAGATACTTGCCTACCATTTATATTCACATTAAAATCAATATTTTTCCTTTTATTTCCCTCAATCTCATGTTTTATAACATTCCATATAGTTTTTGATTTGTTTAAAGAGCTATTTACCAGAGTACCATTGTAGAGTTTTTTAGCCATCCTGACTACTCTGTTGTATATTTTTTTTATACTTTATGTAATATTGTTTAAAATCATCGGAAGCAAGATTATGTTTAGTTAGTCTACTTAGGAAACGAAGTCTTTCGCTTGATATCCGAATACCCTTAGTAACCCACTTAGCTTTATTACGTTTTTTTTTCTTTCAAAGTTGTGATAGGCATGGCTATGTTCAAGTTGAGATTAAGAATTTTATCAAATTCGATGTAACATTTATCCAGATCATTTTCGCAGCAATACACATTCATCCAGTTTTCTTTGGAGAGTAAGTAGTTAAAGTATTTAATATTGTCTTCACTGTATATCCTACACTTTTTGAATGACTGGGCAGGGTTGCTTAAAGTATTACACAATTTTATTTTAAGTTTTTGACCGTAGTGATCTGAGATGCCTGTCTCAAAGTTGTCAACTTCGAACTCAAATTTATTGGAATTCAAGATAAACTGATCTATAGCACTCATTGATTCTACAGCTACTCTAGTAGGTGAATTTATAACCACTTCTAAGCCATACATGCTCAGTAGATCTGTGATCTGTCTTTTACCTCGACCTTCTTCCAAAAAGTTTATATTTAGGTCACCCACAATGATTACATTTCTTTTCCCTCTATAAAAATGATTTAAAATAATATCTAATTTTCTGATGAATTCATTTAAGTCACTGGTGGGGTTTCTATACAAACAAATTACTATAACTTTGGAATCAGACAGTTCCACCATACATCCCTCAAAGTGCTCGTCGCACATTAAATTGTCGAAGGTAGATATCTGTTTAGCCAAAATATTTTCTTTTACAAAAATACATGATCCCCCATTGTTTTTAGTTTTTCTACAGTAAAAGCTTTCCCTTATATAACCTTCAAAGTTTAACATGCCTATTTCATTTTCTTTTAACCAGTGTTCAGTAAGTGCTATGATATCAATGCCCTGTAATTTATCATCTAACAACACTTCAAAGTTAGTATGCTTATTTCTAATGCTTTGTACATTTTGATGAAAGATAGACAATGAGTAATTCTGTATAAACTGTTTTGCTGGTTGAAGATCCACCACGTTACTTTTCAGTTTCCCTTAAGTACAGATGTAATTACATTAACTAATAACTGTCCAAATTTGGCTGACCCTCTGTGATTAAGATGTATGCCATCTCGACCAAAGTCATTGTCATACAGCCAAGAGTTCCCATCTACTTTAAAAATGTATGGTGCAATGTTCTTGCAAATCATACAGCAAAACACTACCATGATACAGTGGCTAATCTCAACTCGTATAAAGCTACAGGATGCAACATGTCTTCAAAAATGCAATTCTTGGACTCTCATTCCTAGAAAACTCTGGAGCAGTGATGATGAACACAGCAAACTTTTTCATCCATAAGTTTGTATAATGGGAAAAAAGGTTGCAAGGCAAATGGAGTTTCATTATATTGGCTGACTACAGTCTGATTTTTAAAAGATACGTAAAGGTCATCAGGCAAGGGATGCGAAGGGTAAGTAGGGAAGGTCATTGCTATGGTAACGTAAACAAAGGTTGCCAGATTAGATACACTGGTGAATCACAAACTCCTCAGCTCAGTTATCGCTAGTTGTATGCAGGAAACAGAGTTTGCCTGAGTATTCAGTTGCACTGTGTATTGTTAGCCTACTTTGTTAAAGCAAATTAAAATACGTTTTTATGAAAGCAAGACGTAGTGGCAGTAGGATTAGAGGTGGACCAAGGAATCATGGCCCAAGGCAAAGATCAGCTTATATGGTCGGGGTGTTACATTGCATAGTCAAACTAGAGAATTTGTCTGTCCTCTTAGAGAATTTTTTGAACAGGAAGATCAGAGTTTGCGTAGAAGGTAGTGTGTCTACCTCCCGTTCATGAGGTCTTGAGTTCGAATCTCGGTCAGAGCGAGTTACCTGGATAAGGTTTTTTCTGGGGTTTTCCCTTATCCTGAAAGATGAATATTGGGTAACTATGAGCTCCATGGACCCTGGCTCATTTCATCCATTTCATTCACTGTCCATATGACTTAAACGTAAAAGAATTCCTGTGGGTCAAAATTCCAGCATATCGGCGGCGTTGATATGAACATTCAATTAACAAAGGGTTAATAATAGAATATTGCGAAATTAATGTATATGGTACGAGGAAAGGTTTGAAAAAACGAAGCGCTTGCACTGAGTTTTTTCAATTCTCGAGATTCCATTATGTGCCTACCACATGTGTTGCATATTTTTTTTGCACTATGTGTATTTATATGAATCTGAATTTTGGTAGTTAAGATATTAGCTGAAATATTAATAAATATGATTTAAGATAAATGTTAGATTTTAGAACTGCATCGCGTATATGTGTTTCTATGGAGAAATACCGCACTAGTGCGGCAATGTCAACTTACGATGCATGCCAACAATAACGGTAAATATGGATATTACTTACATAGTGCAAAAATTATTTAAAAGAACTCATGCTTGTGAAGACCCTACAACTCAGTGAATGTGTGAACAAGTTATTTCTGTTTTTAAAGTAGACTAATACAGATTAACTGTGCATATTTTTGTTGAGGTGAGATAACTCGAACCCTTGTTTATGTTTTGAGTGTTGAGAAGATAAAGAAAAGGGATCTGGTGGGCAACATTGCAAGCTCTCACGTGGAGAAACAGATGACCTTCACGTATCTTCTTTTAAATATCAAACTGTATTGTTGGAGCAAGAAAAGAACTTGCCCAAAAACCATTATCTACCATCTTTTGGGCAAAGCAGAATAAAGAGTATATTATTTTGAGAGTTATTAATTGTATGAAAATTTTAAGACTATTACAAGAATGCCCTACCTGATTAGTAAAACTGTGAAATTAGATCCAAATTTAAAATAGTTCTGGATTGCTACTTTAATTGAAAGAAAAAACGTAAATTTTGCTGACCAATACTATGATACAGGTAAAATGTTGACAAATATATGCTAGAGAGATAAAACTTCTTCACAGCATGCTTCAGTTATTACACTAAGTGTACGAGATCTGTTCAAAAAGTCCTGGAACTTTGTCCAAAAAATATTTCTACACTTACCTTTTACTTATTGTGCATGGTCTCCTTTGAAATACTCCCCTTCACAATTGATACACCGCTCCCAATACCATTTCCACTTCCGGAAGCAGTCTTGGTACACTTCTTTCTGGATTGCGCTAAGAGCCATTTGCAAATTTTCTTTTATCTCATCTATCATTGCAAATCTTCATCCGTTCAACAGGGTTTTCAACTTAGGAAATAAAAGTCAGCTCAGTCACACTGCAAGGTGATAATCATTCTGGTCTTGGCTCAAGAGCTGTGGGACGAACTTGGTGGCAACACAATACATTCCAAGATGCTGTGTCATGTCAAAGGCTTTCATAACATGATCTAACTGCAATGTTACATTCTTCTGCAATCTCTTGGACAGTCAGTCTTTGACTGGAACACATATTTTGTTGACGTTCCTGACTTGAGTGTCATAGGTAGATGTCGAAGGACGTCCTGAACAAGTCATATTTAACTTCTGCCCAGCCATTTTTAAACTGTGTGAACCATTCGTAGCACTGAGTATAGCTCATCACCATAGGCTTCCTGCATCATTTGGTGTGTCTCAGTAAGGGTTTTCTTGAATTTCACGCAAAATTTAATGCAGAAGTGTTGCTCCTCTAACTCTGTCATCTCGAAATTTGCAAACTGTGCGACACAACGTTCTACTCAATACAACACTGAATGATTAACAGACACACAACAATGAAATTTTTAGCATTTATACAGCAAACACAGGCGTGTGCAGGGATGCAAACTGCATTTTGCTAGAACTCTCCATTGACGCAAAATTACAAATTTCGGAAACTTTTTGAACAGACCTCGTATAACAAATAATACTGTCAAGTTTATGGCGAAAAACATTATTTAAATTAACATAGCTCTAATCTATACTCAAACCATTCAATCGATAACAGTATGGTTTCTCCATATGGTAGGACATTCAATCCATAACAGTGAAGGGATTAAACACACCTTATTTTTAAATTGTTAGGCATTATTAAAAAGTAATGAATATTATTCCAGTAAAAAATAATTTGTGTGGGATTTTCTTTAAAATCATGTCACAACTACATAAAATATAATTATTTGTAACAAACTTCACTTACCTTTTAACAAAATTTTCATCAATTTCCTTAAAAGATAAGTGAAGTTTGTTACAAATAATTATATATGTAGTATTTGTTGCTTCACTGTTGCTAGCTTCTATTTTTTTTACATATCGTCACACATTCTTTGAAGATCCTGAACTGAATAACTGATAGCTCTGGAAACATGATTTTGGTTTCTAAATATTGTAGTAGTGTCACAAATAAACTCAATAATTAATCATAATTATTAGTGGAGACTGCTGTTACACATTCATCATATTAAAATTGAATTGCAAATTATATTGATCATTCTTCCTATCTGAAATGAAGCCAGAGTGGTATCAAAGCATATATTGGAAAAATTAACTGTTCTTTCACATTAGCTGTTGTAGGCCAAACTATGGAAAGATAGAGTCAGACTGAAAAATTCAATGCCATAGCTAGGATTTGACATTACCTTTCCAAAGCGTATATTGTGAACGCAATCTGCACTTTTATTTTATCTTGAAGCTCTTTTTGCAACATTTTTCTTTATCTTTACCATACCACTATTTGTCTAATGATTCATTTTATTCTATTATTTATATATGGATTTCAAAAATAGAAAACAAGAGTGGAAGCAACCCCCCTTCCACCAAAATTTGAGGAAATGGACAGCAGTTCTTACCTTTATCAGTCCCTGGAAAAGGAACAGGTACATTTAGCTCACGTGGCAGTTCAAACTGCTTCGGATTCATTGATGATGCAGCTTTTATTAGTAAATCAAGTGGATTTGTTGTCTTATCTTCTTTCTTTGGTTTTTTATCATTTACTGCAGGTTCTGCTACTGCTGCCTCTCGTTTACCACGAAGGCGTCCCCTGCAAGGTGCTGTTGATGTCAAATCTATAAGTATATGCACAAATGCTTTATACAGATCACTATGAAAATAAAACTCAATTCAGCAATGTAAATTCAACCTACTGTAGTATTGCAGTGCTGAACTATTTAAGACACTATCACCATTCAAAGCGAACTGAAGAATAATATTAAAATTACATTAAAAACATGTTTTCATTGTCCTATCCTCTATCAATTTAAAATGTATGTTCCAATGTAAATCAACTTTCTTAATGAAGTACTTTTCATAAAATAATCTGCTCTTTAAACAATCAGTTATAACTATATAATATCAAAAAGTGATATAGGACTTAAATCATCATTTAGGACTGTTTGTACTTCAATAAAATTGTAAGTATACAAAAATTATTTTATAACTCATAGTGAAAAAGAGGGGAAAATATTATACAGTCATGAAAGAAATACTTTTAAATACCTTTAATTTCTCGTGGAACTTTGGTTTCATTCTTAGAAATGGTGTTTGAATTTGCCTTGCTCTCTGCTTTACCCTGAAATAAAATACAGTGCAAATTTGTTACCATTTCCCGACTGGCAGCAAATATGAGATAACAAGAAAGGAATGTCAATACTTACTGCTGATATTCTGCAGCTATGACAAAGCCACTCTCCCAAAGGAATGTCTGCTTCATCCAGTGGTGGATCACTGAAAGCAAGCCATTGAACGTACACTCAAACAGTTAATCTATGGCATATTTTTACAAATTTATCAACATAAATCCTACCAAATTCTTGTTATCTCTCAGGAAAATCTAGCAAATTATAAAATAGAACAAATAAATTGATATCAGAATCAACTAAAACTACAAGAAACTCATGAGTTTTAAAATAACTACTTAAAACTCATTTCTCACATTTAAACATTTGCAAAGTGCTATGTTATAACTAGAGCTCAGATTAATATGCACTATAAAGTATGAATATATGCATGCATTTATGCACTAAAAGTCTGCTAAGTATACTCTAAAACTTTATATGTGTTTAAAATAAAATACATTTAAAAGGTTTTTGTATTTCTTTTCTATAAGCAGTTGTTTGTAGTTGTTGCATAATCAATAGTTTTTTGGTGCAGGGCATCTACAGCAATTGAATAAAAATAATATGGGTTTATGTTAGTTAAATAACACCAACAATCACTAACTCGATAATTGCACTAATTTTTAAAATACTCTGAAAATACAAAACACACTAGACACAGTAGGCACTATATTTCCATCTGTTGTTAAGAATAGGATTCCATTAATCCATCATTCAATTTATATCAGATTAGATCAGTTTTACTGATCTTCTCCTTCGGTATTGTAATATTCCCTTTCCTATTGTTCACACTTCATAAATTACGATTGGCAGTACTTAGTACAAGTTTAAAAGTGAAAATGACACTTTTTAATACTTGGAAATGTTAACGAAGCAGGTGGCTTTGTTTGCAATATTAATACAAACCATATCAAGTTTTATGATGCAACGGCTGCATCAAAATAATTATTTACCGCATGATTGTTGAATGCTATTTCGCTTAAGTTGAGTGGCATATTTTTATATCAGGAAATGCTCACTGTTAATAGCTATATTCTCATTTTTGGCAACCTTTTATGGATTTAGAAACATGATGCCTAAGTCATACAAAACCAGAGCAGTAAAAGAGAAATTTTATTCTATCCTTCTCTTCTTCTTAAAGTGTTGGGGTGAAATATTTGTACAAATCATTGAAGAAAACTAAAATATGTACAAATTAGTTATATATGCC
This sequence comes from Mantis religiosa, assembly GCA_030765055.1. NCBI lineage: Eukaryota > Metazoa > Arthropoda > Insecta > Mantodea > Mantidae > Mantis > Mantis religiosa. The sequence goes on along the minus strand of CM060951.1, from coordinate 55,855,914 downwards.
CTAACTCAAATATGCATATATGCAACAAATGCCTTACAATGTGGAACACATTAACTTGCATATGTTTAACTATCACGGAATAAATGATGCAAATATGCGAAAATCTGAGCTCTAGTTATAACAAATAAGAATTAAGCTTGTAGATAGTTAAGAAATCTTCCAAAACAAACCAAAATCTTTTTGAGCTACTTAGAGTTGTGTATAATTAAGTTTAGCTGTTTGATTGGAACATCCACAGTATCCACAGAACAAAACTTCCACAGTATTTGTAAGAGATCAAAAATTGAGGACATTATATTGAAGGAGCAAAAATGGTTCTGGGCAACTTTCCTAATCCTTCTCAGACATGAAATCATAATAGATTTCCTGTAGCATTATCATGCAAAGTAATTAAATGACACTATGAAGGGTCAACAGTAATATTAAACTAAAATAATTGTATTCTAATCCAGAGATTAAGAGATGATAAGACATTAATATTCAAAGACAGAGAAATTCAATATATATATATATATATATATATATATATATTGGTATAATAATAATAATAATAATAATAATAATAATAATAATAATAATAATAATAATAATAATAATAATAATAATAATAATAATAATAATAATAATACTTTATTATCACCTTATGTTTTACAGGCATTGTTGAAAACAGGCAAGTCGTCAATTATATACAATTAAAGTTGCTGGATATTTTGATATATATATATATATATATATATATATATATATATATATATATATATATATATATACAGATATTAGAAGAAACTAAAACTTAGGTGATGTTATTCTAAATGTATAATGTCTTGTACACCTAATACAATGTCTAGGTTTTAGTCATAAGTATTGTAAAATAAGAAACTAGCACTCAAACAATAAATTCTGAAGTTGTAGTCTTAGTTTAGAAATTCATCAAGTGAATAAAAAACATTATTAATTAAATATGATTTCAAGAAAAATTTGAATTTTGTTAAGTTACTAGACACTTTAACTTCTGTTGGGAGTTTGTTATATAGCTTGGCTCCCATGTAACTAGGCAACTTGTCACACAGGTGGAGTCTATACATCATAGTAGCGAAATTATTCTTGTTTCTTGTGTTGTAGTTATGAATATCCGAAATTGTTTGCAATGGGATGTATTTTATCATATATAAAATTGTTTTGTAGATGTACAGGCTTGTCAGCGTCATTATTTTTTGCTGACGAAAGGCTTCCCTACATGATTCTTTAGTTTTTAAATTAGATATATATCTAATTGCTCTTTTCTGTAAATTAAAAATTTTGTGTAAATTTAATTTCAAAGTATTGCCCCAGATCTCCAGACCATATGAGATGTGTGACTGAATGAGGGAGAAATAAATCATTCTAATAGTTGCTTCTGGGACATAGTTCTTTAGACACTTTAAAAGAAATAAATTTTTACTTAGTTTTAATGCTAATTGGTCAACATGGGGTGTAAAAGATAATTTTTTGTCCAGTGTGACCCCAAGTAGTTGTACATTGTCAACACTATTTATCAAGTTGCTGTCAACATTTAATTGTATAGGCGCATTCAGTGTCTTCGAGCCAAATGTTATGAGTTCACATTTTGATGCATTTATACTTAAGTTTAATGTAGAAAAGTACTGCAATAGTTTTGTAGTGGTTATATATAGGGTTTCTTCTAGCATTTTGCTTGATGTATTGCTGGCTATGACAGTGGTGTTGTCTGCATATTGTATTAATTTTGTATTGTTATGTACATATTCAGCTATATCGTGTATATATAAAATAAATAAAAGAGGACCAAGGATTGATCCCTGTGGGACCCCATATGTCAGTTCCGTTGTAGTTGATATAACATCGGCATTAATGGAATTCAAAACTACATATTGTTTCCTATTTGTCATATAGGATTCTATTAATTTGTATCCTAGACCTCTAATTCCCAAAATCTGCAGTTTGTTCATTAGTATACTTTTATCAACACAGTCGAAAGCTTTATTATTAAAAGCTTTATTTATAAAATGTAATACCACAGGAGGCTTGAGAAAGCAAAGAAGTGGGCATAGTAAAAGGAAAAATATACAGTGAAATTGCTTGGTAAACACTTATCAGCCCTGTGAGAGATATGATTGCTAGAAACAGATCTACAAATTAATCAAATAAAGATGGCTATATGGAATTGAAATTTGGGGAGCAGAAGATGGGAGGAACAAAATGAGTACATCATTGGAAAGGTTTTATAAATTGATTTTAGGAATACTACTCTATAATGCTTCAGATGAAGCAATCATAACAACATATAGTACTCACTAATTACTCCTATATCAGCATATTATGAGACTTCTTAAGAATACAAAAATGTACATACACTTGTAGAACTGGCTGGGTGAAATGTGTAACAACTAGCAATAAAAGGCATAGGCAGTATATGGCTAAGAATAGATAATAGGTGACAAGGTTTTGAGAAATAATCAGATGTCAGCTGAAAGATATGGTTAGACAATGCTCATGGACAAAAATGGAAAATTCCTATTTAAACTTTGTTTCTAAAATGCTCTTTGACTCTAGCTTTTAGGTTTCTCTCAGTTTGCCCTATGTAGCATTTTTCAGTCCTAAAAACTTATTTAGTATATTCACATCTACTGATGGGTGGGATTTCATCTTTTGTTTCTGAATTTAACAATTTTAATATTATCTATTTGTAGGTGCCAAGAACATAATTTGTTCTTTAAAGATCTTTCTGAAAATATTACTTGATTTTAGATAGTACATGAATCTACCAGCCTTCTTTTTCTTTAGTGAATGTGCTTGCTTCCTTAATGGTTTTCTTTAGTTTAGCTTTTTTAATTTTTTAAATACCATAATTTGGTAGTATCCATTTTCTTCTGCTATGTGTAGTAAGGCTCTTTGTTCCTTGTAGTATTCTGCTCTATCCGTGAGCATGCTAACTAGTCTGAGCATAAAATTATTTATTACTGCTTATTTATGTAATCGTCACAGTTAACATTTTTTATGTAATTTTCTGACTGTGTTGGCTTCCTGTAAATTCCAAATTTTAATTTTATTTTTGTGTCATTCCTGGTAATATTTAGTTCCAAGAAAGAGAGGTGTCCATTGACCTGCTTTTCTATTGTTAATGATAGTCTTTTTTTCTGTAAATTGAGTAGTTTTAATGCACCATCTAAATAATCTATTTGGAACTATTGCAAAGATGTCATCAATAAATCAGTACCAAACCTTGAAGATCCATCGGAAGACCATTTTTATGTGAGTTTCAAATGGACTCATTTATCAAAAAGATGAAAGTGGATTGCCCATTGATAACCCTGATTTTTTCTTGTAGCCATTAAAGCTAAAGAAGTTTTGTTCAATACTTAGATTTGCTAATGAGATGAATTCTTCTGCTTCTACTGTTTCTATTTCTATTGTAGTTAGCCAATTTTTAAACAGTGTCTGTAATTTGTCTGTTGGTATGCTTGGGCATACTGTGAGCTCACATGAAACCACCTTTAATTTTTTCTACTAAGTATAAAGAAGAAGCTTTGATAAGCCGTTGAATTGTTTAGTAACAATTTGACCAAATTATATACGGGGAACATTAAGCTGCTAGTAATAGGTCTCATGGCTTTTCCTCTTTTATGTACATTTGGTAACCCATATATTCTTGGTAATGCTGGACTATCTACTCTAATGTTGTCTTTCTTATTGATTTTTTTTTAGTTTCAATGCAGCAATTTAATGGATTAGTTTCCACTTTTTTGTAATTAATAATACCTTTAATAGGTCTTCCATTCTCTTTGTGTATACTGCTTTTTCCAAGATTACTACGTTATAAGGATTGTGAAAAATGTTACATAGGGCAAACAAGAGGTATCTAAAAAGCAGGCATCAAACAACATTTTAGAAACATCAAATTGAAACAGGAAGGTTAGTCAGCAGTAGAATTTCATGTCTGGAACAAAAACCATTACTTTGACCCAATCCAAAATTATTAAAAGATGTGATAAATCAAAACAAATTGAGAAAAGTAGGAGAAGATCTTAATATGAAAAACAAGAACAAGTAATAACCTTTGAAACTCCACCAATCGATAATTTGATAAAGAAGTTCACAGTTCCACCACCAGAGAAATGTGAAATGTGTAGTGTTTAATGCCTGCTTTTACTACATACGGCACCGCAGGCGATGACACTGATGATACATGAGATGAAGATGGAGCACCGGTGGAATGAGATGGCGGAGGAAACCGGAGATCCTGGAGAAAACCCGTCCCAGTGCCGTGTTGTCCACCACAAATCTCACTGGGAACGAACGCAGGCCACCTTGGTGAAAGCCAAGCGGTCTAACCACTGAGCCATGGCGCGACCCACCACCAGAGAGAAGACAGCAGAGGACAATAACAACATATGATAGAACTTTGAGGTTGAAAATAGAAACAACAGCTTCTGAAATCAGTCCCTCAAAAAATAAAAATGTAAGTGATAGCATGTTAAAAACAGACGACAGATAGTTTTTTCAATTAATCTGGATGTCACTGTTACTAAATTCCTCCAAACATGCATCATTCATGACATACAGTAGAAGCCTGAAATAGCGCTGTCTGAAAAACTGCAGATTTGGATTTAACATGGGTAAAAGGATGTCCCCGTTAAACAAAAAAATTGCATAGAATAAAAAGAAGTATTTCAGAAAGTGGAGTGCCATTGTTACTAAAATTAGTACCACAGAGCTGACGATAGGGGAGAAGTACCCAGAAACTAGTCTTCATAAAAACTTGTAAGTGGAGAAAAGTATATACAAGGTTGACTCACTTGCCTAATTTTAGTAAAAAAATTGCAGTTAGTTATTTTGTTTTTTATTCTATTCGGAAAGTTGAAATAAAAATATTCTGCAAACAGAGGTTCTGCAGTATAATTTTCACCAGCACCCCTGTTCACCACTGCATTCTAGGAAAGTAATGAATGATACCCTGTTCTTGGCTTTATTTTTTTCATCAGCTTATATAATTCTGTTGAATGAAATCACGGACCACAGGGGGGAGGGAAAGGGGAATGTAGTGCTGTCTGCGTCTTAGGCATAGTCCTTGCTAATTCAAGTTGCTGTGCTTCTTGTATGTGTGTGTGTGTGCATGTCTGCAGCTTGCTACTGAAGACATAATTAGAGTCTTGCGATAAGGAGTGAGTATAGCAAATTTGTCAGATATTGATAATTGCATAAATTAATGTAATACAATGTACTTTGTAGATTAGGATCCGAAATATTACACAGTCCAAGTCAAGCAAATGTTTAAATGTATGGGCATACATGAAGTAATCAGTTCTTTGCTAGAAACAAAGAACTGGTTACATCAGAAGCCATGGTGTATATCAGATGACACAGAGTGTCAGAGAGAACAGTAAAAAGAATTGTTAAAGAACACAAACAAAATGAAAATCACTGCACATTAACACGAACACTACTAATTAGCCATGTAAATTGTGTGGACATTTTTCTGCAAGGACCGTACCGCATTTTGAAGTATGTTATCTGAGTAGCATATGAAGCTTATGCAATAATTTGCTTAATGCTGTCCACAACAAGTATGACAATGAGGCTAGCCCCGTAGCTCAGTCGGTAGAGCATCTGCCTGCCATACTAGGGGTAGGTTCGATTCCCGGCAGTGAGGGTGGGAAGTTTTCTCCAACCAAGAAATTCCTCATGTTTCCCAGAATCTGGAAGTATGAATGAGAGTGTGAATGTTTCAAAGGAGACAACCGCCGATACAACCACTACAGTTATATGGAACAAATAAAAAAGAAAAGAAAGAATGACAATGAAGAACACAATGATGATGATGGCAATGAAAATGACGTGAAGGCAGAAGAAAACATTCCGGATGTCAGTAAAATGATAACTCATTTAAACTATGTAATTTTGAGGATGGAGAGGCAAAATGAATCAAACAGCATTCATCTCCATCTTGTTGCTATCAAACATTAAGTGGAGAAGACAGAGTGCATCACTGCATCTAACAAATCTTACTGACTTTTTTAAAACAAAAAAACATTAGGTTATTCTAAAATATGTGCATTGGAATATAAATCAAGATTGGTTTCAGGCAGGAATAATCATCCAGCATAACTGGTGGGTACTCTTAAAAGTATTGTAATATATTTACCTTATATATGAAAGTTTAATACTGTACTGTAAATTATTATTACATGAGTATTTCCCTCATCCAACTGCGCAGAATTGATTTTGTTCCTTCTAGTGTTGCATCTCTATATACTACAGTAAGATTATAACGCGAGGGTAAAGTATGTCCCCCAAAAACCGTGTTATTTCTGGCTTCTACTACTGCATTCCTCTTTTATCAACTGCATGCAACTTATCCTGTAGAATGCCATGGTCTACAAGATCAAATACCTTAAAAACTACAAACCAGTAAATTATTAAATTAAGATAAATATAATTATTTTGTCTTAATTGTCTTAAATGATTAGCATTATAAGCTCATAAAAAAGGAAAAGCACCCAATGAACGTTTACACATCAAGTAATTGGATTTCTTGCAGCATAATCATGCAAGGTAATTCAAGTGATGTTATGAATGGTCAAAGCTAATATCAATACAACTAAAATAATGATATTCTAATCAGGTAATTGAAAGAATGGAAATTAATTATTCTTTCACACTGGCCGTGTGTAGGCTAAATTGAGAAACGTTGAGTCAGACTGAAAAATTCAATGCCATAGCCGGGATTTGAACCGCGGATCTTCTGGTTTCCGTCCAGCCGCACTACCATTGTGCTACTATGGCCAACGTGCCGATATGACATTAAATTCTCCAACTGACTCGTATTTTCCCGGTAAACCACTTAGGAGTTCTCATAAACACATGAGACAACTACCTTAATGGCGACTTACTACATGTAAGTACTTTAAGGCCCGGGCTTTATAATTGAAAGAAGATGAGAAATTGTTATTCCAAGACAAAGAGGTTCAAACTGTTTATATATAAAAAAACAAGTTATGAAATTGAATACATTTTAGTTACTTGTTAAAACTTAAGTTTAATTATTGTAATTAATAATTAACTTTATAGGCTCATAATTACATAATAGCTTGTGAAGATGAAACAAGACTCAAAACATAATGAATAGATCACAGTAAAAATGCACCATACACTATCGATATATCATTGTGGCCTAAATGCTGCAGAAATAATATGCAAACCTACCATTCAAAATGAGGTTTGCAAACCACAGTACACTGTTAAGAACAGCAATGTAAACAAACTGCTTGAAATATATTTGAACAAACAAGAAAAATCTAGAGAAATCTTGCATATCAACAAATTTATTTAGATAAGGATAGCTGCATAGATGGAATTCTTTCTGATAAACTCTCATGAGGAACATTAACTTGAAGCATTTAATAATAAAAGGGACGAGTATTTAAGTAATGAAACAATGAAATAATTGTTATTGAATCTGCTTTCTTAGGAAAGGATTTATGTATTGCTGGAGTCATTGACTAATACCACAGAATGACAAAGAGGCATAAAGGGGTAAATATTATGTTTCTCTTTCCATAATACAAGTGAAACTACCTGCTAAAGTTATAAAATAAAAGTCTTTTTCCAGATATATCATCCAGTGTTTTTCTGAAATTACTACTTCCACATTCAAGGGATCTTAAAAGGGACATTATTTTCAGTTTAATCTCAACACTGATTCTTTTGGTGGAATGCAGTACTATTTCTACATACCTGTTTCTGCGAAAGTTGCAAAAATAAAGATTTAAACTGCAAATGTTGAGCATTTAAGTGCTGTTGCAATATAAAATAAGCTACTTAAGATTTTTAACATACTTTTACTACAGATTATTTGGCATTTATCCTTTGCAGCAAATTAATATTTCTTACTTTTCTTTGCTCTCACTGTTTGGATTTGCAATCTTGTAAAATAGTCAAAATTGATTAACGGGAAATTCTTACTTAATTTAATACATTACGAGAGTGAATTAATCACAAAACTGAACTTGTGTGTTCCACAACTGAATGTTAAAATACTATAATATTTTATTTACACTGAGCAAGAACTGCAAATTGTTTTGATTCGCTATGTTATAAGATGGTTTGAGATTTAAGTATTATTAGTAATAATCTGAATATTTTTTGTTGTAGGAAGTGAGTTTATAGTGTATTATTGTTATTAACTGATGGAAGTTAATCATTCCTACATACTAGCTGTATATAGGCTAAGGTTTTGGATAGATAGAAAACATGTTTACCAAGAAAACATACAAGTCAATTGGAGAAATTAATGGCTTGAATGGTAGCAATGGCAATGGTAGCACAAAGGTTAGGATCAACCAGATGAAAAACGGGAGATCTGTGGTTCAAATCATGACCATGGCACTGAATTTTTCGGGTTGACTAAGTATTATTGTTCCCTTATTGAATTGTATTGACTTATTTTATTTACTTCTATGTATAATTTCTATTTGTATTTCCTATACTACTAATTTTGTATTACTATCTTTGAACACAAATAGTCCACTTCATAATACCTTGGTTAAGTAGATTATATTTCATGTATAAAACTATTTAAAATATGCAAATCAAACATGTACAGTTACTGTGTGTGCAATGCTTAATGCTATCACAAGATGGCTGCTATGTCGCTGAGGTGGGGAGTATGTTTCTCCTCCATTGTGCTATACTTCCATATGACTGAAATCTTGTGCAAGTATTACATGAAATGTGGCAATAAGTGTTCTATTTCCCAAAGAATATTCCTATATGATTCATATATGTATACAAAATCAGTGTTGTAAGAAGATTTTAAAGAATTTAATCTAATAATTTCTCATTACATTAAATATACAAAGCATTTAAAGTATATACTAAATATAGAACTATTTGCGCTGCCTTATCTGCCTGTTGCTTTACTTCTGTATATATCTATACTTCTGTGATATAGATTTCTGTAATTTGTAATATGAGATCCTAAATAACTAAATTCTGAGACTTGCTCATCACATTCCCTTCCACTTCTAATTGGCTCATTCGAAGTAGTCATACATTTAGTTTTCTTTGTATTAATGTGCATGATATATATTTTTTTGCAACTGTATTGGATATAAAATGTTATGTGGATGTGTTAATTTGGATAATAACTTATTGGTTCGATAGTCAACCTGAAAATTTCAAAGCCATGGCCGGGATTTGAACCACAGATCTCCTCGTTTCCATCCAGTTGCTGAACCAGGAGATCCTTAGCCTGTATACGGCTAGTGAGAAGAAATGATTAATTTCCATCAATTAACTGTTGTTGGTGTTCTAAAAGGCATAATGTAATACAGAAACGGCTGCATTATAAAAAAATAGGAGTCGTGTGCTATGTACAAAATGTTTTACTGTCCTTTTATAGCCAACTAACAGAAACAACTGCTCTTGCAACTTTCTATAGAACTACAACATATTCAGGGAACTTCTCATTATAGGAAATTTACAACATATTTCAAGACAGAGTATCATTAACAACATAAGGTTACCCCATTCCTCCAATTAAGGCACTTCAGTTTTTATTTCTAGGAAGCATTAAAAAAGAAAGTGTACAAAACTAATCCATACATTTTGCATGAACTTAAAAATAACATCTGTCAAGAAATTACAGTCATTTCTCAGAGGGAACTACAGTGTGTAATGAGTAATTTCCTAAGCAGATATCAGCAATATTTGAACAAAAAAAAAGGCAGTTCCAACAGCTCCTTGCTAAGAAGAGTAACTTACTTTTCTTTTTAACTGTGTTATACATTTTAGAAATAACTTATGTTACAAACCTTACTATATTTACTGTGAACTACCTTTCAAAACAGACAAAGCAACCACCTTCCCTGGCTGGACAGTTGTACACTTAAAATTGGTTGTGTGAGGGATTGTTTAGTGTTTATAAACATAACTGATAAACACTAAATATAAAAGACTATTTCCCTGATACTGCAGAGAAACAATTCAATCTGCAAAGTCAGCTGCATGTCCTCCTCTCTTATTCTCATTTAGTCGCAATGGTCAATCTGCTGTTGCATAAAACAGACAGATCAGAGAGGAGCCAAGTATGTTTAGACCCAAATTTCCTAAACTCTCATTAAAAAAGAAGTGACATATTCTCACCATCATGAAACGATTAATTTTTCCTTCTACTTAAAAAGAAGAAAAAAAAACCCTAAGTAAAGATTAATGAAGTCACCATAAGCAGTTGATGCAAGCTGAAAGTTTATTTTTAATCTATATGTATTTAATAAATAACAAGAATGGTATCCATTGCAAAAAGGTTGAGACGTACTGGCATAAGCCAAGTGAAAGCTGGTTTAAAAAGTGTTTCATTTTGTATCATATATATAATTATCCCTGCTTTGTTTTCCATATTGTTGTTCATATTGCCTGTGTACTATGTGTCTTACGTTAACTTTTGTACATATATATGCTATTAAACTTTATACCTCTAGACATGTTCAATGTTCACAGCCTTTTCTGGCTACAAGTGAACCTACTGAACGCAAATCAATCTAATCTAATCTATACCTCTTACTTTAATGCTAAATTATCACTGTATTTTATGAGAGTAGATTAACTTAGTAAATTATTAAATTCTGATCATATACACTTTTTACCCCCATTGGAATTACCTGGAGAAGGAATTCTACATGAACCCTCCATAGTGACTCATAATTAAGCGTACTCCAGCATGTGGTGTAGAAAATCACCTTTACTGTTATATTAACTAAGAAATACCACAATCAGATGCTGATAAAGGGTGATTTGCAAATGAAAGGTTTAAACAAGTTCTGCTGTGTGATTTGATAGTAAAATTTTCCATTTGGAAGCTGACTTCTATGTAATATAATGCACCATACTACCTATCCTGAATCACCATCAATTAAGTTTCTTAAGTTGCACTGTTGTGCATAAATTGTCAGTTTCAACTTAAATTACAAGTTTAACAAGACAAATCTATTTCATTCAATTAAAAAAAATGTTTAAAATTAAAACTATGTATATACTGGTACAAAGGTGCAAGAGTACACATTGAATCTGAAATATAAGTATTTAGTAAAGTTTACACGTATCTTATTCATATTGTGATTTTATGTATTTTAAGAACCTAATCAAAATCCTTACACTACCTAGTTAAGTAAAAAATGTTTCAGTCTTGCTTCACTCATCATGCAAATAAAGTGTTAGGATGAATTTAGTTTTATTTAAAAATGAGCTGTGATTTGCACCTCTGCATTCTGTGAATTATTACACTTAATTTGTTTTAAGCATCAGGTGTGCTAAATCATACACCTAGCTGGGTATAGTGACATTTTCTTCAATACAACCTTAATTTACTTGGAAGTAATGAATAAAAATGGTTCCACATAAGTATGCATAAATATAAAATATGACAATTGTGACATAAAAAAATACTGAGAATTCAAACTGAGTTGCACTAACTATAATTAAATTCTGGGGTTATGACAGGGCAAGCAATTTATTCAGAAAGTACCATACTCCAGTATTCGTTACAAACAGCTATTTATGTGCATTCATTAGGTATCAAAAGTAACAGAGCTTGTTTTATGTGCTACATTAAACAGTCAATACCACTTACTGACACTGCAGATGGAATGAAGCAGGGCATTTATCACAACACAGGAGGTCTCCTCCTTCACCACAAGAATCACAACAATCATGATTGTGTCCTTTTCCAGGTCTTTTATAATATGGATGCAACTCCTTTCCTTCCTTCTTCTTAGCCTTAGCAGCTTCTTCACTAATAGGCGGAGCTATAAGTGCTTGTATTTGCTGCAATTGGTAAAAGAATAAGGCATGTTTTACTCACCTTATATTGGAAGGTTATAATATCAACATTCATTTTAGGTTGAGTTTTTAAATATTTAACAACACAATACCGCCATTTTACCACAAAGATGGCTCCAATGTAATGCTGCTACTTACGGGCATAAGACCCCCTGAGGTATCCAAATCATACTCCACTGTGGTCATTTTGATATGAAAACTCTTCTTCTGCTTTTTAATAAATATTTACTAAAAAAGAAATTTTCATAGTGAATATATTGCTCCAAATAGTTGTTTTTCTCTCCTATAATAACACTGTAGGTTCTGTTTCTTCTCCAATATTTACACATCTGTCACAAGTATATCTAAAACTTTAAAAAACCAATCGAAAAGCTAAGACATTTACATGACAACATCACACAGCACACATACGCATAAGTCCTCCACATTTTAAAATCTGTTCACCGTTAATAAATGTGAAAAATTAAAGAATCTAAAACATTTCTCACAACTATCACTTGGCGCAAATGGCAAACACCTGAATCGCGCATGCGTATATCCAAACATTGCCTTCAACCAATCAAGAAGCACAGTGAGTTTTCTTTCCTTCTTC
>CM060951.1:55820969-55838469 GCA_030765055.1 Mantis religiosa | reverse complement strand
CAGGTAGCTGAAATAAAATATATTTCGCTCCTTTTTTTAAATCATCTACAGCTTTGAGTTTTTCTGATAATTTGAAATTCGCACTAGCGATTTACAGGCCTTATTTTCTAGCCGTCTACTAGCTTTATCTCAGTGGCGGCTGGTGGGTTAAATTATTGGTGGTGCATAAATGAAAAATAAAATACAGAGTAGTAATGACTCACCTATTTATACAGATTCTCTGCTGTACTCTCCTTAGACCTGGCGAATCTATCGATAACTTCTGCGGTGAAGTCGCTGATCTGCATAACAAAATCTCTCTCAATTGAAAGCATTGCTAATACTGTCAATCGGTCCTGTGACATTGTGTTCCTAAGGAAAGTTGTTATTCTTTTTAAAGTTGAGAAACAGCATTCTGCTTCAGCGGTAGACATTGGCATAGTTAACAGTACTCGGAGGAGTTTGACATATTCGCTGAATGTAGTACATAAATTGTTTTCCTTATTGAAGTCCATCAAGCTCAAAGCGCCGGACATTCCACGAAATTCCTCTCGACTGTAAATTACAGTCAGTTCTCTACGAATTTTTGTTCCAATGATAAAAGGATAGAACCTTATTGTTTCTCTAAGGGAATCCTCTGGAAATGTCTTAGAAATTTTCTTGATGAAACAAAGTTGAGGCTACCAGATGCTCCGTGAAGCTAAATCTGTACTTTGCTTCTCTAAGAATGTCACATACTTCAAGAGCTTCTCTTCTTTTCACATCATGATCTTCTATTCTTCTCCTCTTAACTGCAGTTTCTTCGTGTTCCTCGATATCCACGCTATTTCTTATCTTTTGCGCTTCCCTTTTAAATGCGTTTAGCTGGGCGATGGCAAACGTTGCATTGCAGTCTCATTTCTGCAGCTGATTGTACAAAATGTCCACATGTGGCATGATCTTGTAGAAGAAAGACAGCCAGAATACAAAATTATAATCTTTCAAAGTGGCCATAAACCCAGAAGCCTGAACAAGTGTGGCGTTGTTGTTTAACAGAGCTCTCTTCTGAATAACCTCCATGCATTTAATTAAATTCTCCCTGTGTTCGAAAAGCAGAGCACACAGAAGCTAGGCCTGAAGGTCACGCTATAGCCGTTGCTAAGAGTAGGAGGAGCTAGCCCCTCCCATCTCTTCACCTTCCCGCAACCCCCGCAGAGAGCCAACATTTGGGCGAAATCTTAGGTTAACTCTTCACAGCAAACCTGCGGCTCCTACAGCTAATCACTGTTTTTTTCGACTTCTGCGGTCATGGGCAGCTACAGACGATAAGCGTAAATGAATCATGTTTGTATATAAAACAATGCAAGCAAGTACAGCTTTAATGTGCAAAATGCACCTGTTGTATATTCAGAATCAGTGGGTGTAGCGCAAACCTGCAACCTTATGGAGAAACCGCCCCTGCTTTATCTGCAGAAGTTAGCGAAGTGTCATCAGCATACGATGTTATACTAAAATCACCTCTACACTGTATATCGTATACTAGCGATGTACGTGCCTTGTTTTCTAGCTCTCTAGTAGGTTTATCTACACGAATTAACGATATGCTATCAGCATACAATGTTATACTAAAATCACCTGTACACAGTATATAATTTAATAAAGTGAAAGCAACAGTGGACCCAACACAGGGGCCCTGTAGAATTTCCATTATCGCGTTATATTTCGATTAAGTGTCCGAATAACATTTCCTTAGTACCAATATATTTCAGTACAATGTTGTCTATCATGTAAGTATGATGAGATAAGCCCAAGAATTTTACCTCTTACTCCATATTTCTGTGGTTGAGATAGTCATAATGGATGAGATACAATCAAATGCCTTTAATAAGTTTAGAGTTATACAGAGTACAGTTTTATTTCTTTCTACTAAATGTATTATAATGTTGTGTATAAACTTAGAGACAGCAATGAGGTTTGAAAATACTTTACGAACGCAATGCCATTGAAGTTTTTTTGCTATTGCATTACCTTAGTGCATCGTTCAACACACTGTGGTTTGCAAACCGTCAGGAAGTTCGCAATATATTTCAAGGGGCTCGCCAAAATCCTTTTACATAATGATGTGTCTCAGGTTAAGGCCTATTAATATTTCCTTAATTTCTGCGACATTCACAATAATACAATTGAACCACTGGAAAAGTAATTTGTCTAGTCCAGTATTCGGTGGTAACAGTGACAATGGCAATGATCCGAAGCATATTATTACGTTAGCTACAGAATTGCAAAGACTGCAAATCCTTATACAAGCGCGGAAGATTTAGTTCGTTCATGTATATATGAAGTAATACATTGGAAGCTTGCTGAATAGTTCACAAAAAAGAGATCAGTATAATACGATATCCGACAGTGCGATCAGCCACCGCATTAAAGGAATGCCAAATTATATGTCGAAAAAGGAACTTTGAAAGGAATTCTTGCCAGCTCTTGCAATTCAACTTGACGAATCAACTGATGTTACTAATTTATCAACGTTGAACCTTTCCATCGTTAGGCGATCAGCCATTGCATTAAAAGGATGCCAAATTATATGTCGAAGAAGAAATTTTGAAAGGAGTTCTTGCCGACACTAGCAGCTTGCTGAATCAACTGATGTTACTAATTTATCAATGCTGTACCTTTCCATCGTTAGATCAATATGATGAAATGTCCCACAAGGCGATCAGCCGGTGCATTAAAGGGATGCCAAATTATATGTCGAAAAAGAAATTTTAAAAGGAGTTCGTGCCAGCTCTTGCAATTCAACTTGACGAAACAACTGTTGTTTCTAATTTATAAAGTCTGTACCTTCCCATCGTTACATTAATAGCGAGTCTACAGAACACTTAAAAGAGAACTATGGGAGGTGATATACTATTTAAATTTAACCATAATACTTTCATGAAAATTCAATAGATTGGACTCGCCCTATAGATACTTATTCAATGTGAAATGAAATGTGTAGTGTTTAACGCCCGCTTTTACTTCATACGGCACCGCAGGCGATGATACTTATTCAGATATTGCGAAATATATCATAGGGTGCTACGCTGGATTTGTTGGTGCAGTGTAATTGGTAGAACCAGACCTGCTGATGTACATTACGGAGGCAGATGTCGTCACAAAACTAAAAGGGCTAAGCTATCCAGTGGAGCGATTTGGACAAATACGATCAAATCGCAGTCAAACACTGCAACTACTACCACACTTCCGAGTAGCTCTTTAAAAGGAAGGGAGCTACCAAAACATCTACAAAGAGACGAGGATATTCAACGCTGTCATTTGCGTTGAATCCTACCGTCCAAATGCCAGACCCCTTCAATGCACCAACTGCCAGCAATTTACTCACAGTGCTGATGGATGTCTTCTTGAACCTCTATGTTCCTTCTGCGGCGAGCCAAGGTACAAACGAGCAGACTGTCACAAAGTGGAACTTCCAAATTCCAAGGCCACCTGTCACAACTGCGGCGGCTACCATTCTTGCTATTAAGCAAATTGCGCTGAGTGGGAAGAAGCTAGGGTAGAGATGCACCCTAACAAAAACGGGCAGCGCACGAGGTTCGATGCCACTCCTAAGATGCCAAAACACATGGGTTTCCCAAAATAAGCTTTTAAGGATACCCATTACCCCGATTTATCACCAATAACGAGGATACAGCATACCAGCTACGCTGTTGCCCTCCAAAGTACCGCAGACATAAATAAACCTGCTGTAAATACAACACCCACATTACCTGCAAAGGAACTTCCTGCCGACATCAAACTTCACGAGTCCTCAACCACTCTGGGGAAAACAAATCCACCATTGCAACAACGGAAGGCAGCAAACAGTTCTTCATATGGCACTACTTCAAGGAATATGACATCCCTTCATTCCAAACCCACACCACATTCTGGGACGCCGGACCAACAACACCTACCAGCTCGCCACCCATCTGCATCTATCATACGCTCATCACCACCGCTCTGCCCTGCTGTCCCTGACGCTCAGTTTCTGAAGCTCATGAATAGAATACTAATTGAGTTGCAAACAATAGCCTTGGCTGATGCACTAGCCCAACGAACTATCACTATACCTCCTTCAACCGTCTTAGTACACACCGTTTTTACCTTCTTGGGACAACATGGCGGACAGAAATAAGGTACTAACTAACATTCTTAGCCTCAAAATTTGTTCCTGGAATGCCAACGGGTTGAGGAACAAGTTAAAGGATTCTGCAAACTTCCTTGCAGTTAATAAGGTACAGGAAACTCACTTATCCTGTCATCAGAAAGCCTCCATCTCGAGTATGAACTACTACAGGACTGACCGTGCTGATGGATTTGGTGTACGGCAGTATACATCAGCCGCACCTTACAACATGATCGACTATACCTACCACCCACATGCGTTTTTCTGAGGTTTCACTTATCCTAAAAGACGAATGTTGGGTATCTCTAAGCTCCGTGGACCCCGGACTCATCTGAGCATCATTTCAACATAGCAATGAAGCCACAGACATATAAGCGTCCACCAACAAAGGTCCTCTAAACATCTTCTCTGTCTACATACTACCAAGTAGGCCTTCCAACGAAAGGGAACTGCACACGATTTTCTCTGCAGCCTCACCCACAATAGCTATGGGTGATTTCAATGCCAAAATCCCTCTGTGGAACTTCACTATATGAAACCCCAGAGGTACTCTAGTTGAGCGTTATTTAGAACGACACAACCTTGCTGTACTTGCTCCTTCATCACCCACAATAACCCATGGGGACCGCCATCCACCAAATTGGTTGGATATTGCTATTCTACAAAATGTCCGCGGTGACCCCAAATTCTACCTATCCCTGAACTTTCCTCTGACCACTACCCTCTCCTCTTTCTCTACCAAGGCCGCGCAACTACCAAGGCAGCTCCTAACACACTAAATCCTCGCTACACAAACTAGAACAAGTTCACTGAAATAATGGCACAACAGCCTGCAGAGATAAATCCTTGCAACAGTACTGAAGGGGCAGACCAGCTGGCTACCACCATCACAGTTACTTTGGCCTCAGTTATGTCGCAAGCTACTCCACCGAGGCGTGCTAATTTCAGTGCACAGAAAGTTCTACCACTTCAACTACCACACCTCATAGCTGCTAAAAACAAAGCTCGACGCCGATTTCAACAGACACACAACCCTCTTCATAAGCTTGAATGGAATGGGCTTCAACATCTGGTCAAACTTCAGCTAGCTGAACATAGCAATGAAGAATAGGAGAGAAGTTTGAGCACGCTAGATCCAGAAGACACATCCCTTTGGAGCCCACCTCGGTAGCGTAGATGGTAGCGTGTCTGCCTCACGTTCAAAAGGTCCCGAATTCGAATCTCGGTCAGGGTGAGCTACCTGGTTTTTTCCGAGGTTTCCCTTATCCTAAAATGCGAATGTTGGGTAGCTCTAATTTCCGTGGATCCCGGACTCATCTGAGCATCATTTCACCCATTTCATCCAACGCCCGATGTGACTTAACGTTGGATGACTTAAATTACAAAAAAAATCCCTTTGGACAGTGACCAAAGCGCTCCTGATGATTCGTTCATCTGACCCGCCCTTAAATGACGGTGGAAGAGTAGCCTTGTCAGCAAGGGGCAATGTTGAAATAATGGTTGAACATATAGCCTCTAGCTTTCACCTGGCAGAGTCAATAGACTATGAATTATTGGAGGAAATTACTTCAGCTGTCCGCCATTTCCTTAGTGTTCCTCATATGGTGCATGAAGTCATCTTAAACATTTATCTTAGAGGTCAGGAATGTCCTCAGTTCTGTATGACCCTATAAAGTGGCAGGAGCTGATAAATTGCCATATGCTGCCTTCAAAGCACTACCGCCATCCTGAATCCACCTACTGGTACATCTCTGCTTGTTGCTTCTGGCCTACTTTCCAAGGGCATGGAAACATGCAAGAATAATGACTCTTCCAAAGCCCGGAAAGGACCCAAAACAAATGAACAGCCACAGGTCCATCAGCCTTCTTTCGTCCATCAGCAAGCTGTTTGAGAAAGTTGTTCAGCAGCGTCTCCAAAGCATTCTGGACCAACATCAGGTCATACATCCTGAGCAATTTGGATTCTGGAAGCAACATTCCACAACACACCAGATCCTTCGACTTGTGGACGAAGTGGTAAACGCGTTTAACAAACGGCATTACGTTTTATCCCTGTTCCTCGACATTTACAAAGCCTTCGATTCTGTCTGGCATGAAGGCCTCCTTCATCGCCTTATCCATTACAACATTCCATCCTATCTCATACACTTAATACACCACTACCTTCAAAACCGAACCTTTGTTGTCGCGAAGGATGATATCCTGTTCCAACCCTACGCCATAAATGCAGGTGTACACCAAGGTAGTGTCCTGCGGCCCCTGCTTTTCGTGGCCTATATAAATACCCTTCCAACCCTAAGAGGCTGCAAACTCTACCTATTTTCCAATGGCACTGCCATAACAACTGCGTCAAAACGCCATGTTATCGCAGTGCAACGAGCTCAGCTATTTCCAAATATGCTGTATGTCTGGTTTGCGACCTGGCGGTTAAAACTAAATGCCACTAAGTCCCAAGCCGTCACCTTTACACGACGAAATCTACAGCATGTACCCAACCTACGGATAGGAGGGGCAGACATATCTTGGTCAACGCAGGCAACCTACCTTGGTGTTCCTCTGGACATGCACCTTACCTGGAAGGAGCACATAACAGCTGTGGCAAATAAAGTCAGCAGAAGGCTGGCTATGTTGTACCCTTTATACAACCATAAGTCACCCATGGTCCTTCGAAACACACTTACTGTACAAACAGGTACTAAGGCCGGTATTTACTTATGCCTGCCAAGTCTGGAGTTCAGCAGCCAAAACCCACCTCTCCAAACTCCAGGTCATTCAAAGCCGTTACCTTCGGACTGCAGTTGCAGCCGACTGGTATATCCCTAATGAGAACATCCATTCAGACCTATCCTACCCTAAAATAACTGACTACATCCTACACCTATCCCATAGTTTCTATTCCAAACTCCCAAACAGTTTCAACAACCCCATCCGTGGACTTGGAGAATATGATCTCGACACCGGAGAGACATACAAGAGACGCAGACTTGTGCTAGGACCTTAAGAACCACAAATCACCATCATTTCCAATATACAACATGTATATCTGTACCTTAAATATCTTTAAATACTAATTTCAATCACCACCACTTACCCACCATCATAATAAAGAACAAATACTCTCTATGCCAGTAAGGGACCTAGTCCCGGTATGGCAATAGTCGAGGCACCCTCCTCTGCTGAGGACCCTCCTTCAACCACCTCATGGTTGTGTATTGGTAGGACCAGACAATTCTTGGACACGTTATATTCATAGGCAGTTTCTTGTTTCTAAACGCATATCCGATGAATTGAAGTATGTGCTGGAGTTACAGTGAAATTAACTAGTTTTATTAATTTTCGCCCTAAAATTCTGTAATAATCACTGCAGTACCTACTGCAATTAAAATCTTTATTTGCCTTACAACAATATATGTCACAAAAGAAAACATAAAAATAATTTCCGTATCTTTGCAGAGCTTCGCCAAGAAATGGGAAACAAGCATTTTGTCTCTCACTAAAGTTGGGTGTCTCGAGGTATTCGTATAAGCTTAAAGACGAAGTTTACATTTTTCTTATCAGCGATGCATTTCACAAAGCAAAGGGCATGGAAGATGAAATTTGCCTTAGACTTGAGCTTATTTGGTAATTACATTTTCAAAAAATTACAAATTTTAACTCATCACTATAAGGATCAAATAAAAGCGTTTGTATTTTGCCGGACATATCAAATCATGCGTTTTAAAGCTCAAATTTTGGAAAACGTATTTCAGTAAGAATCCAACTAGTGCTTTGATTTTTGCACAACTTCCTGGTCAGAAATCATATTACATTGGAAGAAAATGTCCCGAAATGTTTAAATGTATGTGAAGGAAAATGAAAAAAAAAAAACGTGAGAGAATACTTCACTGCTATGTTCAATAAGATTTGGATGCTCAGTTCTTTCTAAGCCTTTGGGGGGTCAACAATAAATGTAGAATAAACATAATGCCTAAATGAGAGAGAACGGCTTCTTGAAATTTCCAGTGATTTTCCAATAGAAAAGTTTTGTACTTTTGTCAGTGTTTGGTTAAATTTGAAAGAGTTCCAACTGTTAGCGAATATAGCCATAAGGGCTCCATTGCCCTTTTATCTACATATTTGTGCTAGTTGTTTCGTCATATACCTAGTTGTAAGAGAGCTGTAAGAGATTTGAGACTCCCTTTAACTTATGTGGCTCCTGACTTCAAAGCTCTGTGCGAGGAAAGCAGGCTCAAATTCCCCCTTAAATTCCACGGAGTAATTACAATTAGAAATGTAACCACTGTACAACAAACGTTTTACTTTTTATGCCATGAATTGAAAATATTACCTTTACTATTTCGGGCTTCCTAAATTCTAACTTGAAATCACTTACTGATAAAATGCCCAATAGATTTAAACACTTAAAAATACATGGATATAGTTTGAATTTTGTTTAATCCTATAATTTTATAATGTTTTTCTGGGAGAACTTTCCTTTTCTGGGTTTGGCCCCTAAAAACTCAGAGACAAGAAACCACCAGCCCAGCATGTTAGGGGACAATTTTCCTGCACATTGCCTTTCCATTTCGGATATTTTTATGAAGTCTTTGTTCATGCTCGTCACTCGCCGTTCATAGGTTCAGTGGAAAGAAGCTAAGCAGGTAGCGCAGGAAATTAATTTTAAGGTACATATCGCACCCAATTAATTCATATTCACTTAACAAATTTTTCACAACTTCGATATAGCTATCTTCTCTGAAATTTCCCAGAAATTTTGAGCATATGTCTTTGTACGCACACCGTGCTACTTTTTCTGTTTTTGTGACTTTTTCCTCGAACAATAGTATCCTGATTTTCCGGATTTGAGAATCAATGAAAAAGCCATCTTTTACTTTTCCTTCACTTAATTTGAGAAATGTATCTCTTAAATACTGAATATCATTACCATTTTACGTAATGCTTTTACGAAATTCTTCATTACGCCCAGCTTTATATGGAGCGATGATAATAATAATTGCTTAGAATCTACGAGTGGATGAAACTTTACATTTTTCTAGCCTGGTACTAAACTTTGTCTCAAAGGCCACTCCTCTAATCTGTAATGATTAACGGTGTCCCAAGAGTTCCACTCACATAAAAACAATATTTTCTAAATTCCGGTTGCATTCCAGTACTTTTAGGTTCTCCACATTTTGCCATTCATAGTTATTACAAATCTACTGCTTTTAGGAAGGTATTCCTGTTTTCGTCCGTTTTTTTTTCAAATTTATATAATTAGCTGAAGGATAAATTTTTACCATTCTGTAGCAATACACCTTTCAAACTTGACTTTGAAAAGCTAATAAATAAACGCCACTCCCCATAAATATGTTTTCTGCCTAGCTGAAACACAAGTTCCCTCACATTATTGTAATAAATAAGAACGTCGTTTTTAGAAAAATATGTTGATAAGGTAGGTTGACGCTTGCGATAACTTCGGTATCAGGTTGTAAGAGATTCCATTCCTTTACTATAGATGCTATCAATTCAGACGGGGCTTGTGTGTGATTTAAATATCCCACAAGATCATTTAGCATTGTTTGTGATATTAGACAGGGTTTTATGCATTCTACGAATTCAAAATCAGAATCAGAGTAGTTAGTGAAAGAACTAGTGGGATCAGCCTCAGAGGAAGAACGGGAATCTTCCTCTTCGGTAAATTTTCCAAGTGGCATTGAAATAGAAAATGAATCAATATGCTTAACAGGCCTTTTCGCGGAGGGCAGATCTGGGTAGACTTTAATTTGCTTTTTGAGCAGGAACCCAATATTTGGGTTAAAGAGAAGTAACAGTCTAAAAGGTGGTCCTTCTCTTCTGTACATACCATTGGAACAGTAAACTCAAAAAGGGCGAGTGCCATTCAACCGGCCTCTCAAATTAAGAAAACATCCGGTACAACAACTTTAAGAGCAAACATTGTGTACTATAGATTTTAAAAACACGGAAATGCATCACTGAACAAAAGCCTTAAATGGTATTAAAAATGAAATATATTTTCGATTTTAGCTTACATAATAACATAGATATGTCATAGTTTCAAGTTTTTGAATTTTTGTTGTGTACACATTTCTGCGAGAAGATGTTTCTTCAAATTCCTAGTTTAAAAATAAATGGAGAAGCAGACTTTGTGCTAAAAGAGATTTGAGACCTCCTTTAACTTCTGTGGTTCCTGATTTCAAAACTCTGAGCCAGGAAAGCAGGCTCAACTCTCTCGTTGAATTACAAATTAATTACAATTTAAAACTGTATTTATTATTAAACTATTTATTATTGGAACTAGGGCATGAATGTACACTACTGTAAATTTTAGAATTTCTGAACATCACATCACTTAATAGAAATTTTAGAAAATTTCATTGCATGGATATTCTTTAGGAGCGGAATTCACAAGGGATAAAAATTACATAAGTATGGAATTTGTATATCCATTAGAAATTATTTCATTTATAGTTTTAGATTTATGTATTTTTTCTTGTACACAAGTTCTCGAACAAGTTAATTGATGGAAATTAATCATTTCTCCACACTAGCCTACATACGGCTAATTAACTAAAATAATAAGAGTTAAATGATGAAGCCTGGGACTTAAGTACTTACAATAGTAAGTCGCCACAAACGGTGTATCTCGGATGCGAGAGCCCCTAGTGGTCTACCAGGGAAATATACGAGTCAACTGGAGAATTTAATGTCAGGAAGGCACGTTGGCCATGGTAGCTCAAAGGTTAAGAGCGACTGGACGGAAACCAGGAGATGGGTGGTTCAAATCCCGGCCATGGCATTGAATTTTTCATGTTGACTCTATCCATCAAATATCTTAGCCTATATACGGCTAGAGTGGAGAAATGATTAATTTCTATCAATTAACTAAAATAATAAGAGTTAAATGATGAAGCCTGGAACTTAAGTACTTACAATAGTAAGTCGCCACAAACGCTGTATCTCGGATGCGAGAGCCCCTAGTAGTCTACCAGGGAAATATACGAGTCAACTGGAGAATTTAATATCAGGAAGGCACGTTGGCCATGGTAGCTCAAAGGTTAAGAGCGACTGGACGGAAACCAGGAGATGGGTGGTTCAAATCCCGACCATGGCATTGAATTTTTCATGTTGACTCTATCCATCAAATATCTTAGCCTATATACGGCTAGGGCGGAGAAATGATTAATTTCCATCAATTAACTAAATTTATACATGAAGTGCTTACTTCTTTAAATAAAAAACATACGTATTGGAATTTTCTGTGTCCTAGAATAGGCATTTGATTAAGTTAATCACATTGCTCTTAAAGCAAATTTGAAATGAACTAAAAAAGTGAACAGTTAACTTCGTTGTGCCACATGTGTTGAAGTAAGCAATGACATAAGTTATTAGAAACAAATATCAAGTATGAAAAGAGTAACAAATAGAGTACCCAAGGTTGAGTATTAGGACCCTACTATATCCCATCTACACAAGTGACCTCTCAGTTGATACAAAGGCTACTGGAAGCGCTTCTATTCGTCAACGACAGTATACTCTGTTTGTGGTTAGAATAAATTAAAGTATTTCTCCACATTTTGTCTTGTATTCCGCCTTTCAGTATGTCATTGATTAATATCTGCGCATGCACATGTACACAGCAATGCTGTCACCGTAATTTTAACTGTCATCGTTTTTGTTAAATCAACCAGTGCGTTCTTCAAATTTTGAGAGACACTGTTCTTGCCGTAATCACTTAATAATATTAATTATATATTATAAAAACTTGAATGGCATATTGAAAGCAGGTAAAGCAAGAAACTTAATAAACTTTGGAACTATATTGTGAAAGAACACAGGAGTATTAAAACCAGCAAACAATGCGCAATGCGGTTTATTTTCGACAAGTGCAGATGACCAGCATTTACGTGAGTGCGTAATTAAATTACCTTAGGAGGTTAATGCCATTTTGATTTAAAGCTAACGAGTTCTGTGTATTGGGGCGAAACATTTTTTTTTAAATTTATAACTCATTGAGCATCACATAAAAGGCTCTGAGATAAATTGAGATTAATAGGTAGAAATTGACATCACATTCCTGTCATTGAGTAGACATAAATTTATGAGTAGGGGTGCAAGGGATAGTGATGTGCATTCCGTAACCTCTCCTATCAAAATCCTTACCTCAACCTGCCCGTGGTGCAACCTGTTTTTACCAATGAGGCTCTGGGGACCGAGCGTTAGTGGTATAACTACATCAGAAATAGAGGAAATGCTATTTCATCTCTTACACTGGCCTGTCACGGCCTACAAATGTTCCACAATTTGTTCTTGTGGGAAAAGCCGATGGACTTTAAAACTCCTCCCGGCCAGGTCCGATGGACCCACTAACCAAAGACAGGTGTGACCCTTCAGACGTACTGGGGGTCAAAGAGAGTGGATGATGTAACCAGCATTACAAGCAATATATTGGTGTCCAATTAAAAACGGTTACATTTATGCTACTTAAAACATAACAAGTCCTTCAGCTAAATTCTCCGGAGGTAAAATAGTCCCTGTTGGGATCTCCGGGTGGGGACATCTGCAGGTCGTCAATTACAGAACACCCTCAAAATTCTTCAATGGAATGCAGGAGGACTTTCACAGAGTAAAAAAAATGGAACTTCAAAAAGTCACAGAAGAAAAAGAAATAGACGTATTCATCATCCAAGAAGCTAATGTAACAAATGATCTACTAAAATATTTTGAAATTTCATGATTTAATACATATATATATATGTTCTCCCCAAATCACGCCAAATAGCTAGTGGAATACTTACAGGTGTCAGAACAAGCATCTTATCAAAGTGTAAAATAATAAAAGAAATGTAGCAAGAAGATAAAATTGTAATTATCCAAATTGAAATCGGGAAAGGAAATTCACGTTACACCATATATGGTATATACAATCCACCAAATAACAATTCTTGTCTGAATATAATAAATATACACCGTAAACAATTTTGATTGGTGACTTCAATGGCCATTCACCAAAATGTGGATACAAAGACTACAATGTCTGTGGCAAAACTATTGAAGATTTATTAAATTCTAACTTTTTAGATCTTATCTACAAGAATGGGGATTGCCCCACATATTTACACTATAATGGCCAGTGCACTAATCCAGAATTATTAGTATCTTCAGATTTAAAAGATAAGAAAACACGTGAAATCATTGAAGATCTGATCATAGAGCAGTTATTACATCCCTCATGACAAACAAAATATTAGCAGGCTAAAGTTGAAATACTCTTTGAATTTAAGAAAAAAAATTGGACAAAATCTACTGAGGAAGATACATAGCAAGGAAAAAAGCAGAATTGTCCAATAACCCAACAGATACACAGGAATGGCGAAGAAAGACAGAAAAATGTAAAATAAAATTCATATTGCCACAAAGAAAGCTTTCAGTGAATTTATTGAAAAAGCTGATTATAGAAATTGTGCAAAAAAGTATACAGATATGGAAGTAAAATTATAATAAAGTATATTATATAATATATTATATGATGTATATTATATAACATATATTATAATAAGTAAGTGTCAGAAAGAACAAAAGGAAAGAACCACTCAAACTAAATGGAAAAACACTTACCTCAAATTACTTTATTTCTGAAGGCTTTAATAAGAATTACGGATCTCAGCATAAACTTTCCTATGAAGCAAAAAGAAAACAAAGGTGGATTAAAAAAGATCTAAAAAGTTTTAAAAGTGCCCAGAATGAACAAACGACATATTCAGCAAGGAATTCACCATAAGGGAACTAAATCATGCCATCCATGAGTTAAAAGATAAAAAGTCTGTTGGACCAGATAAAATACATGCTGAATTTCTGAAACACTTAGGACCAAAGGGAAGAAAGGTACTACTGAAGTTATTTAATACATCATGGACCTCTACTGTACCTACAGAATGGAAAAAAAGCAATAATATTCCTAGTCTAAAAAAGACAAAGCACCCGACAAAATAAATAGTTACATACCAATTTCCTTAACAAGTATCATTGCAAAAACAGCAGAACGTATGATTTCAGCAAGACTAAATCGGTTCTTAGACAGCAATAACATATTAGCAACTGCTCAAACAGGATTCAGAAAACACTTATCTACCAAAGAAAATACAATTCAACTATACCAACATTTCAAAGAATCGTTCAACAGAAATCAAGATATGCTGTCAGTTTTCATTGATTTTGAAAAAGCATACGATTCAGTATGGAGGCATAAACTTCTTGAGAAACTTTCAAAACTAGGCATTCAAGGTAACATGTTAGATAGGATCACTCAGTTTATCTCTCAACATTTCTGTGCTACAAAATACAATGACAGTACATCCAAATTCCGACAAATCAAAATGGGCCTACCACAAGGTGCAGTACTGAATACAACCTTGTTCAACATCTACATCCATGATCTTTCCACGGCAGTATCAAACACAGAAATAAAGACAACACTTTTTGCAGATGACATGATCATGTGGACATCTTCCCCACAAATAGAGAAATCCAAAACTTCAATGGAAAAGGCTCTGATACTATTGGAAAAGTGGACTGACAACAATTTGATGAAAATAAATACTGATAATACAACATTCCAAATATTTAGTTTAAAAAAGAGAATCCCTAAACTAAATCTACGGTTCAAGAAAACAAACCTGAAACAAAATATTTAGGAACAATTTCTTATTCAAACTTATCTTGGAGACATCGTATTGGAGCAGTATAGTAAATAAATCAACAGCAAAATTTTCAATTTTAAAAAGATTAGCTGGAGTCAAGTGGGGCAGTAATGGAAACACTGAACACCACAGACAAAACATTCATTAAGCCAATGCTTCTTTGTAATGCAGAGGTAATAATTAGAGAAAACAGTTATAACACCTAGAAGTATGCCAAAATCAGGCCCTGCGACTAATAACCGGTGCAGCAAAATCAACTCCAATCACGGCAATGCAAGCCTTAACTCGGAACTATACAATACATCTAACTTTAGAGGAGCAGGCACTAATACAACATGAAAAAGTGGGAGAAAAGATTACTACAACCAATCAAGATGAAAACACAAACAAGTTTCCTACACAAAGTTATGGAATTAAAAGCAGATCTGAATCTTTCTAATTCTAAAGAAAACATTTTAATAAAAAAAACTCACTGACTTTTGAACCAATTAATATTCAATTAGATTTATAACAAATAGTTAAATAAATCTGAAACTTCCAAACCTGTACTAAAAGCACTAGCATTAGAAACTGTGAACAATAGATACCCACCTGAAGAATGGTTACATATCTGCACAGATGGATCTAGCGTGGACAACAACTCAGGAGTAGGAATTAGGTGTGCACTGTTCTCATTCTATCACTGTTCTCATTCTATCACTGTTCTCATACTATCACTGTTCTTATTCAGGATACCACACAATAAATTTTGATGCAGAGGTAACGGCTATTCATATTTCACTCCAACACCTTCTATACAGAATAGATCAATTCAAAAATGCTGTCATACTTTCTGATTCTAAAGCAGCATTATGTGCAATAAGTTCATATAAAATGTGGTCAATCCAAATTAAAGAATGTGATACCGAAAATAAGAATTGCAATGTATCAATAATCATGACGGATTTCAAAGGAATGTGGGTTCTTTGTTACAACACGTGCAAGGGCATTTGAGTCGAATAGCAGTTTGGGGGAGGATAGTTATTATAACAAAAGAAATGTAAGAAACAATGTCCTTAGCAGATTACTAAAGGGGAGAGCTTGACTTGTTGAATGAGGTATTCTTCGGTGCCTAATAATAAGGGCAATGACAAAATGGCCACAAAGGGAATTTTTGGTTGAATGAAGAGGGCTTTCAGAAAGTGAAAGTGACACATACACCCACTCGCAGATGTGGAGCACGGTCTTCGGCGTCAGGCCGATTAGAGCAGTTCGTGGCTGGCAAGCCATTAAGACAGTCCATGGCGCGAGGCCGATTAGGGCGGTCAACTTTTTCTGACTTAGGCCAGGCAGACCAGAAGTGATTGATTAATAAGCATTCCGCCTTCAGTAACTTTAAACAGTGATATTTGTAAGCCTTGGTCGGCAACTTCAAGTTTGATGTTCGAATAAAAGAAGCAGTCATTAAAACAGTTTGAAACGGGTATTCCAGTGTCATTAAAACTATCCTTCTCACACACATCCACGCATACCCTGTGAGAAAACTCATTGCTTAACCCTGAGCTAAACACTATTTCTTTCAAACTGTCTGGTTAAAGGAGAACTATTTGCTTGCCAATAAAAATAGCTTCAATTGGCGCGCCAACGCGGGGCTCGATACGAGGAGTTTTGACAGGAGCAGCAGATTCAACCCGAGAAGGAGGTTCAACCCGAGCAGGTGGTTCAACCCGAGGAGGAAGTTCAACCCGAGAGGAGGTTCAACCCTATAAGGAGGTTCAACACGACGAGGTTCAACAGGAGAAGGAGGTTCGACACGAGGACGTTTGACAAGTAGCTCTACAGCAGTCCTACTTCAAAGAAGAAAGGAGACCGGCATCATCAGTGACATCAGGAGCCAGTATAAAAATCAAAGGTACAGAGTGTTACACTATCTACTAGACTAATGTGAATGTATTCGAGGAGTGAAAAAATGATGAGTAAAAATTCTGTAGAAAGCATGGAAGTTCAGGAGGTTGATGATAATAGCAGTAGGCAGGAAGTCGAAGTAGCAGAGTGTAGTATAACTGTATCAAATAATGTAGCAATGGATAGAAATATGTTTGGGCCACTCAGAGAAATGCTCGAAAGTTTAAGTAAAAAGATAGATGCGATAGAGGATACTAATCAAAGTTTAAGAAAAGACAATGAAAGTTTTAGAAAAGACAATGAAAGTTTTAGAAATGAGATGAGGAATGACAATCAAAGTTTAAGAAAAGAGATGAAGGATAACAATCAAAGTTTAAAAGAGATAGAAGAAAAGTTAAAAAATAGTGTTCAGAAGTTAGACGTTGGACAAATAGAACTAGAAAAGAAGTTAGAGAATCAACAACAGGCGCTAGAAGATGTCAGACAGCAAGTTAGTCTGGAAATAGAGAATGTAAGAAAATAAGCTGGTCAGATAGCAGATAATATAAGGAAGGAAGTTAGTCAGGAGATACAGAATTCTGAAAATAAAATTGTTAACGTAGTTAAGGAAAAATCAGATAATGAAAACAGAAAACTGAGGGAGGAAATAGCACAGAAATTAGACAAAGAGAGAGAAATAGCTAGAAAAGAATTAGAAGAAACTAGGAGTAGATTAGAAGTATTACAAAGGGAGAGTAGAAGGCAGACGAGGAATGTGGAGGAAACCATAAATCAAATGAATGATGTAGCAATA
>CM060951.1:55728469-55815969 GCA_030765055.1 Mantis religiosa | reverse complement strand
AAATGATTAAATTCTTTTTCTGTAAAATCACTTTAATTATTGTAAAAACGGCTTCTCAATAAATGTGTAATGATCCATACATAGGATGTTAGAAGCTGGTATACGTTTAAAGTTGTAATTGTACCTCAGCTGATAAACATTTTTTAAATTTCTGTAGTATACTTTATATTATCAATAGGGGAAAGCTACAAAACATTGATTTCTCAACATAAATGAAAACCCGTAAAAAATACCAACAATTCTTTCAAACTGAAATTTGAACAGGGCTTACCGAGTTAAAACAGAGCCGTTCAGTATCTGTCAGAATGAATTTTAAGATATGTGGCGCATGAACCCCGAAATTAGTTGCGCTGACATTGATTAATTATTCCCTTCCCATCCAATATGCGAAAAGAGATCGCCTAAGGTAGTAACTAAAACTATAGCAATAACAAAATAAGTTACCAAAAATTCAGAATTTGTTTTCAAGTATCAGCATACATTTTCAGTTCCAAAGCCAGTCGATGACAATTTCAATATCAATCAAAATATCTGACGTGCTCCATTACATAACATCTGAGTCGTTCACAGTGGTCCAGGAGTAACATGATAACATCTGACTCCCAGTACGCCTCACTGTGCGGCATGTATTGCTGGATTGCCCGCAGTACGCCCGCGTTCACCAGTCAGTAGGCTTGGGGACTAACTTGCTGGCTGTTTTAGGGGACGACCCAGTGGCCGTGGTTAAGGCACTGCGGTTTGTTGCCAAAATCGGTTTTAATAAACAAGTCTGACTTGAATTCTATATTTGTTAACTTTAGAGATTTTAAATTATTAGTCTTTGGATGTTTTTTATGTACTTTTAATAGTTGAGTGTTTTTATTTTATTTTACCTTTTTAGCTAAATTTGTGTAGTTTTAGGATTTAGTGTTGACTTCGGGCCCAAATGACCTTGTTGTCGATGGGCCCTAAAACACCACACACTCACTCACTCACTCCCGAGGGGATGGACTTTTTCTTAGATGTAAAAAAATAGCCTTTGCCTGTTTTCCTTCAGAATGGAAGTAAAGATCAATTTTCGTAGATTAATGTCGCGTGAAGGAACCTCAAGCTTGATGAAGAAGTCTCTGAGCAAATTTAAGCAATACTTCACGGCCAATATAAAATGGAACTCTGAGAATCACAGCAATTAAAGAGCGCAATAAATAAAAAAACAATTTTAATTTCGCAACATCTTAGTTAATTGATGGAAATTAATTACTTCTCCACACTAGCCGTATATAGGCTAAGGTTTTTGATAGAGTCAACTGAAAAATTCAATGCCACGGCCGGGATTTGAACCACGGATCTCCTGGTTTCCGTCCAGTCGCTCTTAACCTTTGAGCTACCACGGCCAACGTACCGTCCTGACATTAAATTCTCCAGTTGACTCGTATATTTCCCTGGTAGACCACTAGGGGATCTCGCATCCGAGATACACCGTTTGTGGTGACTTACTGTCGTAAGTACCTAAGTCCCAGGCTTCATCATTTAACTCTATTATTTTAGTTAATTTATGGAAATTAATCATTTCTCCATACTAGCCGTATATAGGCTAAGGTTTTTCATAGTGAACATGAAAAATTCAATGCGGGATTTGAACCACGAATCTCCTGGTTCCCGTCCAGTCGATCTTAACCTTTGAGCTACCAACGTGCCGTCCAGACATTAAATTCTCCAGTTGACTCGTAACATCTTCTCGCCACAACAGGAGTGTTTGTGCAATTACATTTTTTTGGGGTGAAAACACAGGAGAAACATCAGACTGGTGAAACAAAGTGGCTGAAGTAATTCCACTAAAAAGAAATAAAACAGCCGTGCCCTACATTTTCTCGAGCTTATGTTGCATTTAAGATATTTTGACAAATGTTCAGATCTTTGAAAACAAAGAAAATAGACTAAATGCTCTTAAATGAATTCACGACTCTTGTTTGGCTCTTAAGTTAGTTGTGAAGATGAAGTTACGGAGTTTGAAGTAATAGAAGCATTTAGGGACAGTGACTGATTTTTAAAATAAAAGATCCATAAAACCTGGACAGCGCGATACTTTATCAAATAAGATAGAAATTAGACGAAAAAGATGCGTTCGAAACTGCCGGAGTTCACCTCTTGAAGTTTTGAGAGATATTAAGCAGTGGTTACCGATCTCTTATCTCCTCATACGAGGAGTATAACCGTCAAAGAAAAAGAAATTGTATTTCAGAGAATCGACAACCCCAGCACCCTGGACCCCGGTGAATGGATCCTACTACCGAGAATTGCATTAGAACTGTACAGCTGTTAGAAGTACATTATGGCCTCAGAGATCTCCTAAATGAAATTCATGTGAGAGGTATAATAAACCTCTTGACAAAGAAATCAGTTCTTTCGATTTCGTATGATAATATTGGGGTTATAATATTTATCTCCAGGTAGATTAACCACATATAACTATAAAACGTTGCTGTCCCCTTTGGAGAAACACATTTAAATAATAAGCCGACTCATGTTCAGCAGAGAGCAGGAAATAATATGCAAGAAGGTGTATTATGGGAAAAGCTGAAAGAAGTTTTGAAATTGAAGTAGAAAATAAGTACTTTTAAAACTTCTGAGGCGGTCCTTGCCCGTTAGGTACCTCGTTGAGCCCTCCCGGTACTCAACACCTCATATGAGAAGATATGTGATGGGTGAGGATAACGAATGGGAGGTTACCAACAGGTCGGGGATTTGCTCAGGGTATATCTGCATCAATTATCTCTTTTGAGTTTCAGGGAGTGGGTGCGTCCGGACAGGGTATGGGTATTATCATATAGAAGACACCACGACCGTTGAATGTCAAGTGTATTGATATAAGTAGTCCTCTCCACTCGTCACCGTTATGTTGATGTTATTCGCACACTAGGCGCGAGATTTGAGATTTGCTCGTTGCTGTGCGCATGACACGACGGCTAGTCTGAATCCTAGTCGCGAGTGAACTGGTAAATCACTAGGGCGCTCCGAGTGTTGTATGTATCTGTGTACGCATTGTTTGTGAACGTCGAGGGCATTACTTCGTGCATTCGCGAACACGGACTTTGATGAATTTTCAGTACTTGTGGCCCCCTTCACTCCCCGAAACATAGTGTTTTTCCTAGCAAACATCAAACGTCGCCATTGTACAAATTTCCCCTTCCTTTCGCCGAACTTTGGACACTTTAGGGGTCATGTGACCTGTTACTTGTTCCTGATAGGTTGTGTTTCATCCATACTCTTAAATCTAAAAGCAATTTCTCGTGTCTGAAACGTGTATTCTATGCAATTTGCACTTTCCCACAGTCAAGCTAATTAATGCATAAGCATGTTTAAAAATGTGTATCTTAAATCCCGGTGCCTATTCTATCATCACGTACCATGTGCAGGCCAAGACATGGGCTGGCGACGGGGGTCTAACCTTGGACAATGCCACCTCTGTCGGCAAGAAACACAAAGAAAGTACCTGTGAGGAAAAGTGTTCATTCACCTCGCCATTTGGGTTCTCGTGCTTTCGAGATATATATATATATATATATCGGGATTGCCTGTTTAGTATCTGCACTTGTATATTTAATCATTTTCCTCTATATTTATTATAACTTTGTTTAATTCATATTGTGGTATCTATCCGCCCTTAATTATGCATGTAATAAGACTTTCGGGGTTATTATGACAATGTTATCTCTAACGGGGACGGTATCACTTCCAAGAAAGATTAGTAATACTAGAGTAATAGATACAACAAAGAAATGTGGAGCCCCTTATCCTAAGGGTGTGATATTAATTATGAGAATAATAGGTGTATGAATTTTCTGTGGTAAAAATCATCAGGATATGCACAGAGTTAAGAATAGTATATACTGTGACTTTGTGGGTTCGTAAAATTAAAAAGTCTGGTTTGTAGAAATTAAAAATGCTCTGTATTTCCGTAAAAAGACAGTTTGTACAGCCCTTTGCAGTATGATGACGTAACATGCACCAACAGTTTCTCGTGGTTTCACCATACGTAAAAAAAAAAAACGAAAGAATTCATATTATTATTAAAAAAAATCACGACGCCGCTGCGTACACGATTATCAGTCCTCCACTCGATAGGCTCTCCTCGCTGCACAACTTCAACTCCATTCTCTGACTGCCTCACAAGCCTCCTTGTCCCTTATT
Organism: Mantis religiosa; assembly: GCA_030765055.1. Lineage (NCBI taxonomy): Eukaryota > Metazoa > Arthropoda > Insecta > Mantodea > Mantidae > Mantis > Mantis religiosa. The sequence goes on along the minus strand of CM060951.1, from coordinate 55,811,799 downwards.
AATACAGGAGCCGCTGTTACACGATTTTCAGTCCTCCACTCGATAGGCTCTCCTCGCTGCACAACTTAACTCCATTCTCTGACTGCCTCACAAGTCTCCTTGTCCCTTATTAATACAGGAGCCGCTGTTACACGATTTTCAGTCCTCCACTCGATAGGCTCTCCTCGCTGCACAACTGCAACTCCATTCTCTGACTGCCTCACAAGCCTCCTTGTCCCTTATTAATACAGGATCCGCTGTTACACGATTTTCAGTGCTCCACTCGACAGCCTCTCCTTGCTGCACAACTTCAACTCCATTCACTGACCGCCTCGCAAGCCTCCTTGTCCCTTATTTATACACGAGCCGCTGTTACCCAAAGGTTGGGGAAGCCGCACCATCTTTCGAGGTGGCAGGAGAAGGAGGGGGAACTGTCCAGACATCTCTTCGGCTATTTCTCTCCCCGCCCCGTCTCTCCTCGGCAAGTGTTCAGCGCTAGTGCGCGCGCGGGCTGGGCTTGGGCGCTGTCTCTTCCACTCCCCGCTTCTCTATCTCGCCAAATAACAAGCGCCTCGCGACACTGCTCCCTCTTTAAGGCTGGTTGTCCCAAACAGCACCATCATAGCGGGCCAGACGATCCAGGTGTACCACCAGCATCTTTCCTCGAGGCGCCTTCTGGACGCGGTAGACGTCGTTAATTCTCTTTACCAACCAATACGGTCCGTCACGGTTGTTGAAGTTTCGGGCAGCGTCCCTTAGTCCGGGTTGGGCGGTACAACCAGACCAGGTCACCTTGCTGGAATCCCTGGCTGTTGGCTTGCCTATCGTACCAGGTCTTCATACGGTCGCTCGCCATCTGGATGTTATTACGAGCCATCTCATGCATGTCGTGAAAATGGTCCACGAGGTTTTCCACATAGTTGCGAGCTGTTTTGCTTCCGGGGACTCCTAAAAGCCAGGTTCGCAAGGAAGGCGTAACTCTCGGCCGAACATTAAGCTTGCTGGGGTCATCCCAGTGCCGTCGTGTGTTGATGAGCGATAGGCCAGAAAGAACAGTGGCACCTTAACGTCCCAGCTGATGGCTAGCCACGACCTTCCTCAGATGTTCTCCTAGGGTCTTGATGTACCCCTCCAACATGCCGTCCGACTGCGGATGTAGAGGTGTTGTGCAGGTTGTGTTCACCCCAAGTCTTTCCAGAGCCTCCATCAGGTTAGACTCAAAATTGGTGCCCTGGTCACTGTGGAGCTATACCGGCACCACGGCAGAACAGTTGCTCCACGAGGCAGTCTGTAATTGTCTTCGCATCCTGGTTCGGAATGGCATACACCTCCGGCCACTTGGTGAAGTAGTCCACGGCTACCATCAGGTACTTGTTGCCTCGGTCGGACACTGGAAATTGTCCAGCTATGTCCACAGCGATGCGTTCGAAAGGTGCTCCGACACTGTACTGCTGCATACGACCCCGCGACTCGCCGCGCACACATGACATTGACGGCACCATCTCTCTCAACGCCTGCTCGAAGCCTCAGCCAGTATTAGCGCTGTCGGAATGTGTCAAACGTTCGGTTTTCTCCCATGTGTCCTCCTGAAGTACCGGCGTGCACTTACTCCATGACTTCCGGGACCTCACTTCGGGGAAGTACCAATTGCTCCTCTACGTCTTTCCATCGGGTAATTTCCATACCCTTAACAGCACGCCCTCTTTGGTCTTCAGCGACTCCCATTAGGCCAAGTATGACATACGCAGCGCTTCTAGGTCCTATGTCCTCCCAGGTCGGTTTTTTTTTTGTAATTTTACGCCCTCCAACGTTGTCATATCGGACGATGAATGGAATGGGCATAATGAAGCTCAAATGAGCCCAGGGCCCATAGAGCTTAGAGTTACCCGACATTCGTCTTTCAGGATAAGGGAAAACCCCGGAAAACCCTTATCCAGGTAACTCACCCTGACCGAGATTCGAACTGGGGACCTTTTGAACGTAGGGCAGACACTCTACCACCACGCTACCGATGCGGGCAGGTCGGTCTTGTCCCTGCCTCCACTTCTTTCAAGAGTGGCCCCAAGTCGTCATCCGCCAGCTCCCTCTTCAGGCCTGCACTATCCCAACCATCCGCAGGCACAGCTGTGACCACTCTTGACAGCTGTGGCACGCTCCTCTCCCACTCTTGTGCACTGGCCGCACTCTTCTGGGCAGAGTCTTCGGGACATGGCGTCTACTCTTACCTCTAAGGTGTTCGGAGGTGAAGTAGTACTCCTGCAGCCTCTGGACCCAATGGGCTGTCTGGCCTTCCAGGTTCCTAAAGCTGAGTAGCCAAGTTAGAACAGAGTGGTCACTCCTCAGGTGGAATGGCTGACCGTACAGGTACTTGTGGAACTGCTTCAAGGTCTTTACTACCACCAGCAGCTCTCGCTGGGTGACGCAGTAGTTCTTCTTTGCCTTGGATAACGTCTTGCTGTAGTTGGCTATCACCCACTCTTGGCCGTCCTGGACTTGGGATAGGAACATCCAATGCAATGGTCGCTGGCATCGGTGTCCACAATGTAGGCGCCGCTTGGTTGTAGGAATCCCAATAGAAGCACTGCAAAGTGTCTTCTTCATCTGTTGGAAATTGCCTTCGGCGTCCTTCGTCCACGCTAAGGCAGGTGTTCTTCTGACAGGCAAATGAGAGCCTTGGCGATGTTGGAGAAGCCCTTTATGAAGCGGCGGTAATAACTGCACAGCCCCAGGAAACTGAACAATTCTAGCTTATCCTTCGGGAGAGGCCAATCTCTCACAGCCTGTGTCTTCTTCAGGTCTGTGGCCACTCCAGTATGTGAAACTATGTGGCCCAAATAGTTGACATCCTTGCGGAAGAGCTGGTGCTTCTTTGCGTTCAGCTTCAGGTCGGTGGTCTGCAGTCTCTGTAGCACCTTGCCCAGGTTGTCGAGATGGTCCTCGAAGGTCTTACTGACGATAATGATGTCGTCTAGGTATAGCAGGCAGGCGTCATTAGTCAATCCTCTCATCACTGACTCAATGAGGCATTGGAAGGTAGCTGGTGTGTTGCATAACTGTGAACCGCCAAAGCCCTTGGCCTGTCGAGAATGCGCTCTTTTCCTTCTCTCGGGTCTAGAGCCACCTGCCAATAACCCCACTTCAGGTCCAGGGTTGAGAACCACTGCGCACCAGCAAGTGTGTCCAGGGTATCGTCAAGTAAGGGAAAGCAGTCCTTCCTGGTGAAAGCATTCAGCTTCCTGTAGTCCATGCAGTAGCGTGACTCTCCGTCCTTCACCAACACTATAGGGGAACACCAAGGGCTGTCAGACTCCCTTGGATCTCATGTCCTCCAGCATGTTCAGTACCGCCACTTGTTTTGCCAGCGGAACGCGCCTACGTGGTTGCCGAATAGGCCTGGCGTCTCCGGTGTCGATGCGGTGAAGCACTCGGTCCGTGTGGCCGTACTCGTTGTTACCTTGGTTGAAGACGCGAAGATATCGTCCCAACAGTTGTCGTATCTTCTCAAGCTGCTCTGCAGTCAGGTGGTCAGCTGCCCTCACCACTAAGCCTTCCAGCCGGTGCCACAGGTGTTGCGTCGCACCGGCTCCTGGGTCTGGTCGATTGGCATTACGCTGACAACGGGCTCGCACATCCCCAACTCCGTCTTGGCCTGGACGTCGTGTTGGATTAAGCAGCCTTACCGGCACCTCCTCTCGGCAGGGCAACAATGACCTGGCTACGCAGAGCCCGTGCACAGGTGTCTTCTGGTCCAGGATCATATTACTGGTCAGCTGGTCTTCCAGTCGCGCCGTCACCCCCACCTTGCTTCTCGCAGGGACAGCCACGCCTTCCCTCAGGATAACCCTGCAGATCCCAAGGTGTTCTTCGGGTTGCGGAGTATCACCTCTTCTTCATTTAGCTGCAGGACCTTCCTGTCGACGTCGACCATTGCCTCGTGGCTCCTGAGGGCATCCAATCCCAGTATCACCTCCTCAGCCACCTCTACGACGAACACCCACTGATGCACGGCACTCCGTCCCATGGTCAACTTCAGCAGGGCCTTCTTCTCCACAGGCAAGGTGTCGCCCGATGACGTCACAAGCTGGTATGGTCGGCTCGGTTTTCTCAACGGCAAACCCCTGGCTACATCAGGTCTGATGACGATCACGGCTGTCCCGGTGTCCACAAGCACATGGCATGTCTTCCCTCTCACCCAACTGTCCATGATGAGGCTGTCATCCATCCGTCGGCTGACGGCACGTAGTGTTACTCGAGGGGCTGGTGGTGACGCCGCCGACTTGTCCCTCGCCACACTGGCCCTTGCTCATTTCTTTGGCTGCTCTACCTGATCCCCGGTTTTGGATAGATAGAAAACATACGAGTCAAATGGAGAATTTAATGTCAGGACGGCACGTTGGCCATGGTAGCTCAATGGTTAGAGCGACTGGACGGAAACCAGGAGATCCGTGGTTCAAATCCCGGTCATGGCATTGAATTTTTCATGTTGACCCAATCTGTCAAAAACCTTAGCCTATATATGGCTAGTATGAGGAAATAATTAATTTACATCAATTAACTAAAATTATAAAATCATCTCCACTCCTATACATTTTATAGACAAAGCATAACAATTGGAAAGCATGTATGATAAAACTGCTATCATGTACAGCATGCATTACTTCCGTTGGTGTGCGCATGCACGAGGAGAGCCTTCTCCCCTTCTATGCCATTCAAATATCACGTGACTCCCACCCCTCCCTTCCTGCATGCGACAGAGTGCAAACAACACGAAATGCATGTATTTTAATGCTGTTTTGATTTTCAAAGTTAACAGGAAATAATTAACTCAGACATGACCTTACAATCGATCAACAAAAAGAATCATAGTTTCTTTAAACCCTGAGGAACAAAGCAGTGATTCGGCAGAAAATGCAAAGAGTGAATGTAACAGTGAAAAGGAAAATGAGTTAAACAGATAACCAAGGCAGCCAGTGCGATGTAGGAGAGGCAACCTAAAATAATGATGGAGGGGGAAAGGTAGAGGACTCCAGTGGTGGTAAGCCACTCCTCCAGCTGCATTTTGTTTGCGGTCTAGTTATAAATATTTTTGACACCAACTAACATTTTTTTTTTTCATTTTTAAGTCATAGCTATAAGCACAACTATAAAAGCTCATGCCTCGAAAAAGGTCTATAAGCATAACTTTAAAAGTTTACGTCTCCAAAGAGGTATAAAAGTAGAGTTCCCAGTAAGGTAAAATAAAAGAATAAAATATTTAGCTGATGTGTGGATAATGAGGACAAATCTTTTATAGTTTAATATCACATATGTAGTTAACCATATTTAAGGCAAAATGATCTTAAACATGAGAGATGGTGTACATGAATAGACAGGAAGACAAGGGAGCCAAAATTTATATTAGATCAACTTATGTATAAACCTTTGTTTTCTTTAATAGTTATATTCCCAGTATGCAAAAATTGCATTTGCTTAGAGCTCAGTTTTAAAGTATTTCTGCCAAATATCTTGAATACCTTAAGCAAGCAGCTGCATACTAAAAAAGAGAACAACTAAGATATAAAAATGCTATTTTAATGCAACTGTGAAACTTAACTGAAACATTACATTGTTTCATTACTCCATTTCATAAAAATCTAATAACAATTTTCATTCCTTTGTGAAGATTTCTGGGCCATACTAAACAAAATGTACAACTTTATAAAAGTCCACATTGCTGCACATTCGCAACATTTCAAATAATTTCACTGTATTACAGTTTGTGGCACTTACAGTTCATAATAAAATCAAAATTGCAAACACGAACAAATGTTTTAGATATTTTGTTTCGTTAAAATCAGAGAGAGAGAGAGAGAGAGAGAGAGAGAGACAGACAGACAGAGAATAAGAGAAAGAGAGGGAGAGACAGAAAAAAATCCTTGGCACTATCACACTTCATTTTCACTTTTTTTCTTTTTTGTTTCTTTTCTTTTTTGTATTTAGTGTGCAACATCCCTGATTCAGTACTGAGGATAATTACAACACCAGGCAGCACAGATGATAAAATGCAAAAGAGCAAAAAGCAGAATGTTTTTATATTTATGCCTTAGGGCCTTTATTCACAGCCTATGTAACACTTTCAAACACACTACTAAAGTCAGTCTGATTAACATTCCAGAACTTTCAATTTATCTGAAACAACCCAAACCGCTCCAGTTTCAGTGGCAGAAGAGAAGAGGTCCCATGTTCACATTCGCAAATTTATATTACAAAACTGTCATGAAATATTCATTAATTATCTTCTGTGCTGTCTAATTAATTTTTTCAGTAACTGTTGGCAATGCATGGCAAAAGAAACATTCTTATACAGTATAAAAAGAGGATGAGGATAAAAGGTACCAATAACAATTCTTTGTATATGCACTTCTGCCATGCTTTGCCTGTTATCAACAAACAAATGAGCATTCTCACACAATAAACTTAATGTTCCAAGGGCACCAAATGTCCACTCTAGACACACACAGCTATCAATGTGCTGTTAAACCTTTATGCTACTCAAATATTTTATTTTCACTTGCAGTAGCTGTCTAATCTCCCTGAGAGAGGCCTTATGACATTCTGTAAGTTTTGAGTCTATAGCTGCAACAAGAACACTTCTTGTAGAGTTGCAAAAACCACCACCATTTTTAGCTGTCAAACTAAGCGCTTGCAAGTGAAGATGTAGGTTTTCTACATTAATAGAGGCAGAGAGTGATTCCCAATGGCACAGAGCTAAGTCTAGCTCCTGTGCTGCATCCTGAAGAGCTGATACTAGTCTGTTGTATGTCTCTATCCTTCTTGATGGTGGCACCTGATTCTGAAACAAAAAATAAATATCATGAGCTTTCAATTTCAAACCATCTTACTCCATATTTGAACTGCAATTCTAACCTCTCCAACTTATTTTTTCAGTAATATTTTTATTTCTATTTACATACTAGGGAATAATTCTAGGAAAAATGTCTGCATTAAAACAGTTTAGCAGCAGTAGAACAGTTGTCTTTTTACTACATCTTAATTAAACAAAAAACCTGTACAAATTTTCAGTTTAAGTGTATTTCAGTTTATCAGGGGCAGTTCTAGAGACAGAGCCTCTGTACCATGGCACTCATTTCAAAAAGGGGAGAAATACTATTATAAATTATTTGGATACTTTACATGCAGTCATACTTACTATTGTTCAGGTCACAATGAAATGTTTTGCCTAACAACTGAGAACCACGGAAGTTGTAAGTTTACAACACTATTATATAACAATTTTATGAATCTGTGCCTCTTGAGTTTGGTATGAAATACATAATTTTCTACAATAACTCTAGATTTTAGTGGGAAGTGGTGTGGCAAAGCGATAGGAGAAATTTATCCCAGCTATTACCTGGCAGTCACTCAGCATTGTGAGGAAATTGAGGAGCTTATGACAGGTTAAGCGGCCCTGGTCAATAAAGCCAACGTTTCGGCTGGTGGTGTCGAGATGCTCAGCACAGCTCTTCCCCGTTTCGGTTGGATGATTGTTCACCTCTACCTTGCATATGTGTGTGTGAGGCCAGCAGTCGGACTGGCAGGCTTTGACCCTCTATGGGCTGTCACACTATGGGTTGTTGTTGTTTGTTGGTTATTATTATTATTATTATTTATTATTATTATTATTATTATTATTATTATTATTATTATTATTATTATTATTATTATTATTATTATTATTATTATTATTATTATTATCTGGCAGCTATTGTTGGCAGCAGATGTCAATGAGTGGTACTAAAGGTACTTACATCAAGAAAATTGAGTTTTTTATATCATATTTGTCACTTCCTGTTCATACTTAAATTAATCATTGAATTCTAATATTATCTGCTTTGCCAGCAGCACAGCAGGTGAAAGAAAATTTTGCTTCTGCTGGGAAATAACTTTGTGCTCTGTGAGAAAAACTAAAAACTCTTGTGAGCATGAGTACTGTGATACGATAATTTCTTTACTTTACTAAATATCTTAAGAATCTTTAAATAAATAGCATATTTTCTATATTATAGTTCTTTTTTTAATGTCCTTCAATATAAGTCATATTGGATGATGAAAGAAATGAGTGAAATGATGCTCAAATAATTTCAGGATCCATAGAGCTTAGAGTTAATCGACACTCATCTTATCTTTCAGGGTAAAGGAAAACCCTGAAAAAACCTATACAGTGGAGTCTCGATTATGTGACCTAAACTGGATAAGGTCGGATAACTGAAAATTTCAGATAATACAAAATAAATACAAATATAATAATTTGTAACATAAAACTTCACTTATCTTATAAGAAAATGATGAAAGTTTTCTTATTAATTGATGAGGATTGCGATTTCGTGAAATGATTCTTCACATCTTCAGCTCAAGCACTGATGAAGAATCATTTAACAAAATTGCGATCCTCATCAATTAATAAGAAAATTTTCATCATTTTCTTATAAGATCAGTACAGTTTTATGTTACAAATTATTATATTTGTTGCTTCACTGTCAATAGCTTCCTATTTTACGTAAATACAAAATAAGTTGAAAAATGGAGTAAAACATGGTAGGTATACTGTATTATTACAACAATTGTTTGTTTTGGGTATTTACTGAATAATTAAACCAATTCTACGTGCAATACTGAACAAAAAGAAGCTCCATATGTCTTAAGCGAAGAAACTTTTCAGTGAAGTGTGCTTGCCTGCTGAATGACGTTTCCTTGCTGTGAGATTTCGCCATCGATGAAACATCAATAACTCATATTATTTTAGTTAACTGATGGAAATTAATTTCTCCACACTAGCCATATATAGGCTAAGGTTTTTGATGGATAGAGTCAACATGAAAAATTCAATGCCATGGCCGAGATTTGAACCACGGATCTCCTGGTTTCCGTCCAGTCGCTCTAACCCACTGAGCTACCATGGTCAACGTGCCATCCTGACATTAAATTCTCCATTTGACTCGTATATTTCCCTGGTAGACCACTAGGGGCTCTCGCATCCAAGATACACCGTTTGTGGCAACTTACTATCGTAAGTACTTGAGTCTCAGGCTTCATCATTTAACTCTTATTATTTTAATTAATTGATGGAAATTAATCATTTTCTTCACACTAGCCATATATAAGCTAAGGGGAAATAATCAAGTACTTACGATAGTAAGTCGCCACAAACGGTGTATTTCGGATGTGAGAGCCCCTAGTGGTCTACCGGGGAAATATACGAGTCAAATGGCACGTTGACCATGGTAACTCAATGGGTTAGAGTGACTGGACAGAAACCAGGAGATCTGTGGCTCAAATCCTGGCCATGACATTGAATTTTTCATGTTGACTCTATCCATCAAAAACCTTAGCCTATATATGGCTAGTGTGAAGAAATGATTAATTTCCATCAATTAACTAAAATAATAAGAGTTAAATGATGAAGCCTGGGACTCAAGTACTTACGATAGTAAGTCGCCACAAACGGTGTATCTCGGATGCGAGAGCTCCTAGTGGTCTACCGGAGAAAAATACGAGTCAAATGGAGAATTTAATGTCAGGACGGCACGTTGACCATGGTAGCTCAATGGGTTAGAGCGACTGGACGGAAACCAGGAGATCCGTGGTTCAAATCCCGGCCATGGCATTGAATTTTTCATGTTGACTCTATCCATCAATAACTCAGTTGCACTTGCCTACAGTTGTTGCTCCACGTATCTTAATGCTATCTCTAAAGCACTTAAATCTTTAGCATGACTCATTTTCTCATTTTGATCTTCAATTTGCCATTCTGCTTCAACATCATTGTCCATTTGTCCATTTTCCTCATTGGTACCATTATCGAATTCAACAATATCAGAGTCTGCGAGTTCAAACTGTTGATCTTCTGCATACCAGCTACTTGCATCCTTAATCGTATCACCCTCACTGCCAGGAATGCAGTTCAGTAAGGGTACAATGTCACCCATGTCTTCTTGTACTATCTCTTCTTTATTTTCATCACCACCTAACAGTATGTTCCAAGATTTTGCTAATGTCGTCATTTTGATTTCTTCCCAAGCCTGAGCCATCCAATATGCAGTGTCTTTCATGTTGATAGATGTTAACTTTTCCATCATGTCCTTGTCATTGTCCATTTTCTCTATCAGGGACAAAAGGAGTTGACAACGATATTTTCTTTTCAATGTTTCCAGCATACTTTGGTCCATTGGCTGACACAATGACATCACCTTAAGTGGGAGAAACAAGACCTTGATATCACCACTTCTAAGTTCTTCTACGTTTGGTTGTAATGGGGCATTATCTAGTACAAGGAGAGCTTTTCTAGGGATGTTGTTGGAAGCTAGAAATTTTTCTACATATGGCACAAACTATGTAAAGATCCAGTCTTTAAAGATGGTAGCAGACATCCAGGCAGAATTCTGGTTAGTGTCATGCACTGGTAGAACATTAACAGAAATGTTTTTAAATGCTCTACTAGGTCTTTTAGATTTACTAATCATTAGCAATTTAGCTTTTAAGTTACCTGTAATATTACTGCAGGTGAGAACAGTAAACCTTTCCTTGCTATGCTTGTAGCCAGGGGTAGATTCCTCTGCTTGGGCTGCAAAAGTTTTAGATGGTAGCATCTTGAAATTTAGTCAAGTTTCGTCACAATTAAAAATCTGATCACCAGTTAATCCTTTAGAAAGAATTAATTCTTGGAATTCCTTTTTAAACTTCAAACCATTGTCAGATTTAGCAGACAGCTTTTCACCATAGATATTAAGCTGTCTAATACCGTACCGTTACTTCCAACGATCAAACTACCCAAGACTGGCAGTAGAATTAGGATCCCTTTTATTGAATGCTTTCCGGAAATACAGCACCTTCTCTTGCAGGATGGGGCCTGTTATTGGTAGATCCTCTTTTCATTTTTGAGTGAACCAAAGAAACAGTGCTTTGATAATTTTTTCATATTCACATTGTTTCATTGTTTTCCTGTGTTTTAGTGCATCACTTGTTGCTCTGTAGCACACAGCTTTTCAATTTTTTCTCTCTTATTTTCCAGTCCCCCCACTGTAATAAGACCAACAATATAATTTGAAGTCACTTTTTGAAGAGTTTCCCCCTTGTCCAGTCTCTTTAATGCTGTCAACATATTTTCTATGGAAACAACCACTTTCTTCCTTTTACTTGCCATATCGTATCCACAGAAAATGAAAACAACACCATCTGCACCCAAGCTATACCTGCACACTCACTGAAGGTTCGAGGATGCATATCCTGCTGACCAAGCACAGGTGCGAGTACTGTAACCACTCTCTGCACAGGATGTCACAGAATTTAGTCACCAACAAAATAAAAATTTTAGTAAGTGATTGCTATTTGAGAAATATTCTTTTTAATAATATGTGTTGGGATAATATGGACACTCGGATTACCGAAGGTCAGATAACCGAGACTATACTGTAATGTGAGTCAGACATGCATCCCCCAGGGTGAGTTACCTGGATAAGGTTTTTTTTCAGGGTTTTCCCTTGTCCTTCAAGACGAATGTCAGGTAACTCTAAGCTCCATGGACCCTGGTCTCATTTCAGCATCATTTCACCCAATTCATTCACCGTCTGATATGACTTCACGTTGGAGGATGTAAATAAAAAAAAATAATAAAAAAAAAGACACACTATATTATCATTAGAAGACAAGGTGAAGCTGTAATACATGGGAAGAACAGCACCTGATTTGCCTATATATAAAGTGATGGTTAATTGCTTAAGAATTAAATGGACATTTACATGAAAAATAAATGGGTCTTTGGTTATGTCAAAAATGTTTTATTCTGCTTTCCAAGCATTTTATTTGGTGGTGATAACCACTGGTTAGAAAAAGTTGTGGTGAATTTAGTTCATGTGTAAGGAAACATTAAGATACCTACCCAAATACCATAAGTTAATATGTTGTTCTGTAATCTATTTGTAAATTTTACAGTAGCTCAATATTTGCTTAAGAAAAATGTTGGCTAAACTTCCCACCCAACGGATGTGATTAGTTCGGCAACAACATTGTAATTGGTGCTCATGCCAGTTGATATGCAGTGAAAAAAGTCACTATTGTTGGTGGTGTACATAAAGCATTCTATAATTTCAACCATTTCTTCTATTCAACATCGGAAATCTCCTACATGGTTATTAAAGGAGTTAATCAATTTTAAAAAAAAATAACGCTACTCAACCACATCATGTACATATTATGTTTATTTATAATATTATTCATTTTTAAGATATTAATTAAACTTTTACATAATATGCATATTCTCTTATGTTATAAATTTATTGAAATTTTTTAAAATAAAGCTATGCTACACAGATGCATACAGTAATATTCAACTGCACCTATTGACAATTTATCTAATTTGTAATATTGCACCCTTAACAATATACATACAGGGCGCTGGGGTAGTGCAGTGGTTTCGTTCGTGGCTCTTGTGCAAAGGGTTCCTAGTTTGATTCCCGTCTCTGGGCTTAGCAATTTTAAGTCGGCCCTATCCACGCTTCACCTCTGTCTAGCACATGTGAAGTGTCCCCTATGCCCAACATGGTTTGGAGTTCATGGTATAAGCTATAGATCCTCTCACCTCAGTGTCATCTTCACTATCAACCTATCATTGCAGGTAACGGGCCCACCCTCTGGGTGTCTCCACCCGAGAGGTCTGGTGATAATGTGGTGGGGCAAGGCTACCCTGGAGGCCAAAAGCTGCCTGTGGGGAGTGTTGGTAGCCAACCAACCAACAATATAAATACATGCAATGTTATTTATTTTCTTCTTAAATGTATTCATTTTTTAAATTTCAACATTACATCACTTTTTTTTCTTTTACAGATTTTCATTGTGCAAACAGCCAGAATTATTCCCCCCCTTTTTTTGTTGTAAATTTACATCCTTCAAAGTTAAGTCATATCGGACAATGAATGGGATGGAAGAAATGATGCTCAAAATGAGCTCAGGGTCCATAGAGCTTAGAGTTACCCGACATTCGTCCTTGAGGATAAGGGAAAACTCCGGAAAAAACCTTATCCAGGTAACTCACCCTGACCAAGATTTGAACTCGGGACCTCTTGAACGTGAGGCAAATATGCTACCACCACGCTACCGAGGCGGGCAGAATTATTGCTCTTTATATGATAAAAATCTGCATTTCTGTTGAAGTATTTCTCCAAACGCACAAAGTAAGAGTTTGGCTGTAATGTATGGAGAAATATAACAAAGCCAATATTTTGTTTATGCCAATGTAAATTCTGATACATAAAGAATACATATTTTACAAACATTTATGGGTCTAAGATGAAACTTCAAGTAAGATATTTTCAACACATTACCACCCATAACATCATATTGTTTTTAGCAATGATGTATAATTATAAATTAATTAGCATAGGATTATACTCTCCTAGGTCATGATCCCACTTAAATTACTTTCTTTGGTTAAATTTAAAGGGAGTCGATTAATGACACTAAACAACATAAGTGTTGTTTCGTGTCATTAATCGACTCCCTTTAAATTTAATTTATCATAACAACACTGTTTTCAACACTTCCAAGAAAGGAATTACTTTCTTTGGGTTTACTGCAAAAATACAATGTATGCCAACTGTCTAATAAAATTGGAACAGTTGAAAATATGCATAAAACATGCACAAGTCTCCATTATAGAAAATATGCTACAAACATGTTTTCCAATAAACCAACTTTGGACACATGCTTTAAAATATTTACTTAATTCTGATCACATCATAGAGCTAAGTAAAATTAGTTATATATTGGGTCGTTAGATTATAATCGAAACCACTCAAAGCCTCTCTTTTCTGTGTGAGACAGTTGGCAGTTGCTGGGGAACTTACATCTGCAGAGGCAGACTGGAGGTGCTAGAAATGTTGACCTTCTGGTCTCAAACTAGAAGCATATCTCGTGTAAATTTCTTGCTCACTCTCCAGAGCTCAGCAGTAGGTATTCTTGTCATTTCTTGCACAATGTTTTCCCTAAGTTCCTGTAATGTATGAGGATTGGAATGATATACTTTGTCTTTTAAAGAACCCCATAAATAAAAGTCACAACTTGTAAGGTTAGGAGAATGAGGGGGCCACAAATCAATGCTAACTATTCTGTTATCAAACACCTCTCTTACTTCATTTAATGATTTGGCAGCCGTATGTGTTGTTGCGAATCTTGCTGCAACCAACAATTTCTCTTCTTCTGTAAAGCAATTGAAAAATGACCTCAGAATTAACCTCTGATATCGCTCTGCATTTTTGTTTCATCAGAGAATGTGGGCCCTATTACTGTTGTAGCACTTATCGCCCACCACACTCCAATTTTCTGATCATAATGAGGCATTTCATCCAGTAGCAGTTTTTTCTGAAGCCCAGCATCGAATATTGTGAGTATTCAAATGTCCAGTTAAATGAACTAAGATTCATCGGTGAAAAACAAAAGCTGCAAGTCAGTGAAACCCCTTTCTACAGATTTTAAAAACTATTTACAGTAATTCACATGTTTATCATGATCATTTGGATTTAATGCTTCCACATGTGAATAGCGATAGGGGTTCAGTTTCAACAGATGTGTATCGTTACAATCCTCATACACTACAGGAACTTAGGGAAAACATTGTGCAAGATATCACAAGAATACCTGCTGCTGAACTTCGGAGAGCAAGAATATTTACACGAGATGTGCTGCCTGTTTGAGAGCGGATGATTAACATTTCCAGCTTCAATTATAAGGTAAGAATTCTAGTCCATCTCTGCCAGGTAAGTTCCCCGGTGACTGCTGGTCATCTTGAGCAATAGAGAGAGGCCGCAAGTGGGTTTTATTATAATTTAACTACCCTATATTTGAATTTGAATTTATTGTACTTAACATAGAGTATACAAACCTTTATACATGCATAAGTCTCATATACTTAGATTTAACTAGCCTACCGTACAAATTTGAATCTGATTGCCCACTCTTGTGATACCTTCTGCATAGCACCCAGGACATTAGCAGTTGGTAGCCCTAGTTCCCTATGACTTACCTATCTATCCTATTAATCTACTTTCTTTCCTCTCTGCTTTCCTGTTCCCCTAATTTTTACTTAACTCATTTTGCTTAGCCATTTTCCTTTAACTTTCCTTAAGAACTCGCTCATGGTCTTAAATCTCTCCCTTCACCAACCACATTTTCATAGCAACAATTTTTACATCCAGTTTGTTCCAATTTGGGTTCCAGATTTCCTGCCTCCAATTTATTAATTCTTTGCATTCCACTATGCAGTGAGCTATACTTTCCTGATTTCCACAAGTAACACATATACCCACTTTCCCTACTACTTAATCCTTTCAAGAACCCTGTTCTAGTCCTCTTTCTCTTCTGTTACATAAGTCAACATAGCCTTTTCTTCCCCACTCTTTCTTAATTAATTTATACAGACTTCAATAATTTTTGTTCTCAAAGATACATAGTTATTTATCTTTCATATGCTTTGGATTATTAAGTACTAATAATATTTAGAAATAGGGTGATTGTTAGGAATATATTATACTGATTGTGAAAATCCTAAAAAATTATACACTGGGGGGGGGGGGGGGGGGGAGAAATCTACAAATGAGACATTCTGAAGTGATTTATTCTGAAAGTTTTTATACATGAAACTAGAGAGTGATATACAATTACATCTATTTACTTGCATTCCTCAATATAGCAATTCTTTTCAAGTTTTTCACTAAGATACTTATATGTATATACATGGTACAGTTAAAAAGCTTAAGTTCTTAAATATGCTTCTAAATGTGAGTATATTGTCTACATTAGCTATTATCGTAGCTATTATCGTTATGTCCTTTTTTTTTGTTCTACTACATTACCTCTTTTGAATTAATGTTCCTCTATAGTGTTATTCCACTTTTTATATGAGTATAAATAAAGTCACAATACACATATTCATGCTTTTTCATCCATTCTTCTTCTAACCTATTTCATTACGTAAATATTCTAATTTATGTACTTTATTTGGAGTAGTCAGCACAGCTGCTTGTCAGTTATTAAGAGTTTCAGAAGTTCTGTGACAAAAACAAACTCTGTTTCAAAACTATAAGTTTCACAGTTAACCAATTGTTTTCAGTTAAGATTAACTTACTTGTGGGTTAGTGTAGACCTCCTTTTTCTTCTTGTTTTTTTTCACCACAGGTGCTTTAAGAGGTTTCACCAAGACATGACACACTCCACATAACAAAGCTGCTGTGCTTATCATCTAAACAGACAAATGTATTACATTAAATGAAATCAACTTCAGCAATAAATTCTTTAATCACTTAGTTTTATTATATTTTTGTTTTATATGCCAATGTAAGGGTGAATGTCTAAATTGAATGCTTTTAGCAATTGATTAATTTCATAAAAAGCCTCCCTTGCACATGAATCAGAATGTCAATTTCTGCATAAAAACTGGAGAAACTAAGATTTTCCATTATATAATTGTCACTTCTAAATATTTCAAAAATACCCCAAAACATAAGAAAAAATAAAATTTTGCAAATTGAAAAATTTTCCAAAATGATTTGCATATTTTTTGTAATTTTAGAACCATTCCTATATCTCTTAAAACTGCAATTTTCTAAATTCCTGGCCATTTTAATAAGTGCCATAATTAAGTAGTTGATGATTTGCTTTGATTTATTGATTCATCCATTAAAACATGTACATGCAATAGGACATGTCAAATTAAAAATTAAGTACAATATTTACAATTAAGGTAGCTAACTAAATATTTACAAATTTAAAAATTCCTCCACGCTGTAGAAGCTATTGGCTCTTAGGAAGTTTTATAAAAATTTCTTAAATTGATGTTGTGATTCAATCTTTTTTATAGATTCAGGTAGCTTATTGTAAAGATGTAAGCCAGTATATGTGAAACTATTCTCATACATCTTTGTTTTGTGTGACTTTACAAATAAATTATTCTTTGTTCTACTTGCATTAAAACTACTTAATTTTCAAAATTCTGCAATAAAATTTTCCATAGAAAAAGAGACAAACAATGGAATCCCTTTCTTAGACTTGAAACTTACCATAAAACATACAAAACTTGAATTTGGCATACATAGGAAGGAAATACACACACAGAAAATTTCATAAAATCAGATGGATATAAGCCAAGACAACACAAGCATGCTGTTTGTTATCAACAGTTTAACTTACAGGCTGGTTAATGTACCTTTAAACAAGATGGAATATATCAAAGAGTACAATAATATAATTCACATTGCAGAATACAATGGATTCAGTGCTGAATTGGTCAAAAAGAAAATTGATAAATTCAAAAGACAACAAAGATGCAAACAAGTAACTACTGATTATGTAGAAAATAAAGCTAGCTACAGTGAAGCAATAAATATTACACAGATATAAATATTTGCCACTAAGGCTCCACTTATCTTAAGAAACTGGTGTTAATACTTCTTTCTAATGGAGATCGATTTCACAAACAAATCACTTGCGTCCTCAGTCCACAAAAACAAACTCTGTTGTAACTACTCTTTCACCAATCAGCAATGAAACTTCATACAGAAAATTTACATATTATCCCAGAGCTACACATCTTTTCCAAAAAATCTTCA
This sequence comes from Mantis religiosa, assembly GCA_030765055.1. Taxonomy (NCBI): domain Eukaryota; kingdom Metazoa; phylum Arthropoda; class Insecta; order Mantodea; family Mantidae; genus Mantis; species Mantis religiosa. The sequence goes on along the minus strand of CM060951.1, from coordinate 55,794,187 downwards.
AAGAACACAATATTACTTTGGCCCCACAGAACAAATTTAGTGTACAACGCCTTTTGAAATCACATACTACAAAGGAGATACAGACAAAAAATCAGGTGTATACCAGATAAACTGCAAAGGCTGTGACAACTTTTACACTGGAAAAACTAAAAGGAACTTGAACATTAGGCTGAAAGAGTATTTTAGGAACATCTGGAACAAAGAAATAGATAAATCAGCGGTAGCATACCATTTTTGGAAGGAGAATCATAATATAGAATGAGAAATCCACTTATTAAAAAGTGTCCAAGGTCCAGCTGCATAATCACGTGGGAAAAAAATCTTCATAAAGAAATATGAAAGAAAATTGTTTAATTTTGACACTTGAAGAAAACCCAAACTTCAAGTTCATCAAGATACCGACAGATACGCACCTATCACCTCCAAGGAGTTCACCAAACCAACATCTATTAGTCGACAACAGCTGATGATGTTAGAAAGATCCTAACGAAAAGCGTTCTAGGTAAATATTAGCAATAAGTGGAGCATTGAGTACTAGTTCTACTCAAAATTATATGAATAATAACATAACTTTTCTCCAAAATTTTCTGGTACCTTGTGCACCAACAAGAAAACATCTGAATTCAATAAATGGTCAACATTACTTAAATGCTTTTTAAAAAGCATTAGAATGGTTTACTCCACTGCCACACCAGTAAAAGCAGACTATTCATCAACAAGTGGCATCACATTACTACATACTTTTAAATTGATTATCTAGTTAACAGTGCATTTAATTACAAAAAGTACCACAATTTTTTGTATATTTACATTCACTCTCTCACCTCCTTCAGTCTGCAGGATTATTTCCAGTAGTATATCGACTGACATACGGCTGTCACTTCTAAACATACTAAAAAACCATCAGCCTGGACCATATTTGGACATGTTCAATGTTCACAGCCTTTTCTGGCTACAAGTGAACCTACTGAATGCAAATCAATCTAATCTAATCTAATTTAAACCTGTGGCCTTTAGCTCAGTGGACTTAACAAACTAAATCATCCAGATCAATAAGTAGATGAACTTCATCAAAAACTTGTTACTTCTCTAGAGACATAACTTCATAACTTACCTCTAAAGTATTAACAATGTATTCTACTAAGGCTCTTCTTCCTGCTAGATGGTCCACACCTTCTGAACTCTGTATTTTAATTTTCCCACTTATCCTATGAACTGCTGTAGTTACAAGTTCTGTCACTGCACTCACAGATTTACTCAAGGCATTCACTCCACTGCGACCTTCATCTTCTTGCATTAAGAGTTTTATTAGGCCAAGCAATTCTAATAACACACAACATGTTGGAGAGGCTAAATAGCCTTGAAGACGTGATGGCATAGGTGCCCCAATAATATTCTGCAACATAACATAAACAAACTGCTATCAAATAGTGTATACATGCATAAAAGTAAACACAATGATTTATGGATTTATTCATGGAAGTAGACAAAATAAAGATGCCCCTAATATACTAAATTTGTCCATTGCTGTTGCACCATGGGTTATTATTAATACAATAAACTTGCATTAGGAATACGTACACTCTGAAATTGACTCTTAACACAGGTCTTCAACATTTTTAAGCCTGACATCTAAAAGAGATAGTAAGTGTGACTTAACCCTTAAAAAATAAACTGTCCTATGAGTGGAAGAAAGCCCATATTTCACTGTATAATTTCAAATAGAAGGGTGATTGTCCTCAATGCTTTAAATTGAGCATAGTGCTGCCCAAGTTTAAAAGGTATGAGCATAATACACATAACTATAAAGCAACAACAATATATTTGGAACTTGTCATAATACTGAAACAGATTTTTGGTTTTTAAATAAATGTAATATTATCCAGGATTTCAAAATATAACCCAGCTGCTGAAATGCTGCACTTGACAGTTGTATGGCTTTGTGTAACGTTGACTTTGTGGTTGTAACGTTGCCAGAGTAGCTAGTAAACATTAACATCTGAACAGCAACGTGTTCAGTCTGCAGATGCGTAAGTAGCAAACTTTGATGAGTAATAGCTCAGCATAAACATGTAGAATAAATTACACAGGGCTGCAATATGTTGTCCCTTTACATGAAAGTGGATCAATAAGAATGACTTTTTAATGCTTTTTATGAAAATGTAATCTGTTTTCTTGTAACACCTGCAGTTTTTACATAATTCCTAAAGTTTATTATTTTTAAATTTTCAGCATAAGATATACTGCAATGGATTGTAAAGTGAAAGGATCAATACTCCTCAAGTTGTTTAAAAATGCACAAAGGCATTACAGTCATTTGAGTATAAATTTCAAGTGAAATTTGTGAGTCTTGACATTAACCAGGTTATTCCAAATCAGCCTAATAATGGCAACTTCACCAAGATCTTGTGTAAATGACCCTAATGTGTTTTATTACATCTCTTTAACTCTCAGGAGCAGGAGAGAGAATATAGCTTCATTTGAGGAAAAAAGCATATGTATCTTATTTTGTTATCAAGTTAGAAAATATGTTCTGCTTGAATGCTTATTTTACAAGTAGACTGTATTTAATAGTAAATTGTTGAAAATACTACCGAGTGTGATCTATTGTGAAAATTCTAGTGGAAGTATCATTCTGAACTTTAAACAATCTTGATATACAGAGAATTGAAACTTGCTATGAATTTTATTCTACATTCATCTTGCAATCTCTGACGCTTCACCTGGCATATCCCAAGTGGTTCTTTAGCCTTTTCCTTCAGATAAGTTTTTCCCGTCAGATCTTCTCTTTTCCATATTTCTTGCTTCTTTTTACTTTCTCGTGTTAACCTAGTATCTCCCTGTTTTCCATGATTCTTTATATCTCTTATAATGGTTTCTTGTAAATGCCCTCAGGCATTATTTTCTTGGAAAACTCTGGGCAATATTATTTCATTTGAAATATCAGAATGAAGTTCAGCTTCATGGAATGTAGCTTCTTGGTTTCTTTTAGGTCCTATATCTTGTCTCCTGCTTCACTATTGTCACTAACACTTTCTTGCCTAACATCTGCTATATTCCTTGGTGAAATTTACATGTTACAATTATCACTTACTTTATTGGCATGAACTGCTGATGTTTTCTTCTCTGAGTTATATTTTTGTTTCTTTACCATGGATTCACAGTCACTCATCACAGTACATACTCAAGTCTGACCAGTTGTTGGATTTGAAATTAGGGCTATCAGCATAACCATTTATAGATGTTATATAGGATATAATGATCCTATTGTGATGCAACAAACAGCATTCTTAATTAACCCTTTCATTGATGATGTCCATGTTAAAACGAGGGTAACCAATATGGACGTGCATACATGCATTTAAAGCTTATTTAAAACCAATTATTTTAATCTTTCTCTTTTATTATAAATTTAAATAAATTCTATAAGAGATGAAAGCTTTACCTTTAAAGGTTTGTTTTGAATAGTATATCTCAAAACATGGATAAACATACAAGGGCACATATTCACAATCACAGCAAATCATACTGGTTTTCTTTCAAACTCCTTTTTTGTGGCACACAAGACATTTTCGAAATGGGCATGACATGCTGTGGGTTTTATCCTGATAGGAAAGTGTTTTCCTTCAAAGTATGAGGGGTGCTGAGGTGATAGATTTCTTACCCTCAGTATGAAGAGGCCTCTGAATGTTAAGAGTGCTCAATTAGGCTGCGAACTATTGATATGCGGAAGTCCAGATAGGCTTTAGCCAATCAATGTCTCATAGTTTGAAGCCTGTCATATTCATTTCCAATTTCTTCATTAACAATTTCTGTATCTCCTGAAATGCTCTTATCTCTTCTATCCTAGAAATTTATAGATTTTATATTCTCATGTTGCTTTCCATGCTTTTTATTCTTCTCCCATTTTTATGAACTTAGCCTTTTATTTCCTCCAGTACTTTAGTTTTAATCTGTAACTCTATATTCTCCCACTTCCTTCATTCTTGTTTAAATCTCACTGGTGAGCCAGTGTCTCTTGTTGTAACCTCATATACTATTTCATTATTACATGTTACTTAGCTTCTCTTTCCTCATTTCTATGGGAGCAACTATGCCTGTTCTCCTCCATTGCCAATTTAATATTCTCAAATTTGTAATATATTTTAACATTTTACTTAATCAATGGAAATTAATCATTTCATCATACTAGACGTATATAGGCTAAGGTTTTTGATAGATAGAGTCAACATAAAAAATTCAATGCCATGGCCGGGACTTGAACCAAGAATCTCCTGGTTTCCGTCCAGTCTCGCTAACCCGCTGAGCTACCATGGCCAACTTGCCATCATGACATTAAATTCTCCACTTGAGTCGTATATTTCCCCGGTTCACTATATTTTAACATGTTTAAGATATGAAACACTGCAAGAGATCTACACGTATTTAAAACAAAAGTTGTATAAAGAAAACAAAAATAAATCATTTATAAATGATTTTAGATTTGCATGGTGTTCTACTTATGAGTTCCTTCTTTTCCCTCACAGTATAAATCTCTTAAATTGCATTCAATGTTTTGATATGAGAGCATACCTGAAAATTTCATTGATTAGATATATTTTACTTACCTGTGGTACCAGAGCAGGTGGATTTTTATTTAGATATTCATACATTTTGAGCAGCTCCTCCATCACTTTGACAAAAGTGTCAAAACAATTAGACAGTAGAGTGCCATTTTTAACTTCCCCATTGACAATTACTGAAGGATTATTGGCATGATTTTGCTGCTTAGAAGAATGACTGCTTTCATATGCAGAGGCCAGCTCTACAGCAGCTGCTATGCATCGCAATGTCAAATTTCTTATTTTGAGGAATGTTACATCATTTTGAAATGTCTGCTTCCCAATTTCCTCATTTATTTGCCTGTTTTAACAAAAACAATTCTCAATATTAAAGAGATCTTAATGGTAACTACTTATAATTAATACACTAATATTTAATATGTACAAACAGTATTATTTATTATTCTATTTTCTTGACCTTCTATTTTCATTATTTATAGGAATGTTAGAACATTTTGTAATCATGTAATTTTATTACACAAATAAAAATATTTGTAACAGAGTCTCCGCTTAAATTAAGAAGTTGATAATTCCTTCTTCTTTATAAAGATCGATTTCAAAGGTACATCGCCTTCGTCTTCAGTTTATTAACCAAACGAAGGCGATGTGCCTTCGAAATCGATCTTTATAAAGAAGTAATTATCAACTTCTTAAGTGAAGTGGAGACTCTGTTACAAATAATTTTATTTGTGTAATATTTGTTGCTTCACTGTGACTAGCTTCATTTTCTGTGTGATCATGTAATTTTATGTTGTTAAAATGTCATGCTTCAGTAAACGAGTGAACAAACAAATTAATCAATCAATAAAAAAGGAACTTGTCCATCATGGTTGATTCATTACTTGAAATCATGTTAACTACGAGGGGTGTCCAGAAATTAAGTTCTGTTTCTATTTATCTCCACTGCAGCGCTGTGATCGCAGTTCCGCACATGTGCAGTAGATGCTCTATATCAAGGAGAAGAAACGTGCGCCATTGTGAGATCGCTGTCAGCCACATACGCTTTGTTGTACCTGTTTACAATGTCGGTGTTGATTGAAAATCCTGCCGCTTGTGAAATCAGATCTGTGATTCGTTATTTGAATGCTAGGATTGTGCCGCGCAATACAGAATAAGCACCAAGGAATGCTGTCAAAAGGTGTTGTGTTTCTTCACGACAACGCACGGCCACACACTGCAAATGCGACGAAAAACATCCTACAGGGATTTGGCTGGGACGTGTTTGACCACCCCCCGCACAGCCCCGACTTCGCTACTAGTGATTTTCATCTGCTTTTGCATCTCAGATTTTTCCTTGGTGGTCAACACTTCAACAATGACAAAGAGCTGAAAGAAAATGTTTCCAACTGGTTGAAGACACAGGCGGCAAACTTCTACGAATAAGGTATACAAAAACTTGTGCCTCGCTATGACAAATACCTGCAAAATTTCGGCAGTTATGTGGAAAAGTAGTTTAAGAGTTGTAGAATTTTGTGCAATACATAATTTTTCTGTATCTGTACACAATTTAATTTTATTACCAAACAGAACTTACTTTCTGGACATACCTCGTATATTAAAACTTTTTAGTTTTTTCTTAGTAGAAATTCAGTTGTTGTAAATGATAATTATATTCTTAGTAGTTCTCTGGTTATGAGCATCTATAAGACAACATTTTAAAACATTTGATGTTTACTGTATTTGAGTGTTCTGCTCACAATCAACCTGATACCTACTTGCATGAACTTAGGCTACCAGTGATTGCACAGAATAACATTTTCTGAGCTCAGGATCTGCAATTTTTAACCCAGCAAGCTTGTGAGTAGACTACACATGACTGTAGAGACATTCAAATTATTGTTATAGCTATCAGTAACCATTTAATTCTAGCAGGTGCAATGAGTACAATATTTGTATGAACTTATAAATGTACATATTTTTAAACATCTGAAGCATTTCAGCTACTAATTTTTTAAATTGTAGGTACTTATCTATGTATTACAAAAACAAATTGACGTTTGTTAGTCTCGCAAAAGCCTGAGAATGGCTGAACTGATTTTCCTAATTTTGGTTTTGAAATATTTGTATAAGTCCAAGGAAGGTTTAAAAGGCGAGGAAAAAAAAAAGCCTGAAAAAATAAAAAACCAGGTTGTTAACTAAATGTAAAAGTACACATGCAAACTCTTATGGAATACATGCACCTTCTTTTATTTTCGAAAAACAAAAGCATTACAAAGTATTCCTTGCCACAGTTTTCAAAGCTATTTCACTTACCATATCTATATAATAAAAATAATGTGCAAATCTTCGTAACTACAAAACTTCGAAACGGCTAATTATTTGGCTAATTCATTTTTCAAATATTCGTTTAAGTGCGAGGAAGGTTCTTATGAAGAGAAAAATTGGAAAAATGCTCAGAAAAACACATTTTTCTTTGTCAAAATTGATATGCAGTCCGAGGAAGGTTATTATGAAGGTTAAAACAAAAGAGAACCAAATCATGAAAACAAAAGAGAATAAAATCAAAATATAAAGAAGGAATAGTTGAAATTTGGTTAGTGACTTTATAATTTATGAGCGTAACCTTGAAGTTAATATAGCTTACTTGAATGAATCCAGAATGTTGATACTTTCTATTTCTACGATGCAAAGTTTAACTGTTTGAGAGCTCTCAATTAGTGCATGTTATTTCAAAGTTGTGCTTATACTCAGTTCAAGATTCATACTGCCTATAAGACACGATAGAGCAATTTAGGTCAAAGAACTGAAATGCTATAAAGAAGCTAATTTTTAGTCTAATCGGACTGCACAGACACATAATACTAATAATAATAATTATTTATTTACCATTCAGTAATTACAATAATTACAATAGGCTTCGTCACATGTAATAGCTACCTTAAATCTAGTAAAAACACTATATATAACTATATTTCAGAAACATAAAAAAAACATGTTTTATATGTCTTCCTTACATTTGTCTATAAACTCTTGTAAGTTATAAAAGGGGTTCTCAGTTAACCATTTGTACAGTCTCTCCTTAAACATTTGAATAGGTAATTTGTGTATTCTTACAGGAAGTACATTGAAGAGTTTTATGCCACTTATTTTATAATACTGAGAGATCTTCTGAAGCCTATGGAAGGACATATCAAGTTTTTTCATGTTGTGCGTATTGTATGTATGTATTTCATTTCTTATGTTATAATTTTGTGTATGTTCTTTAATATATACCAGCACATCATAAATATATAAATTAACTACTGTAGGAATTTTAGCTGCTATAAACAATGGCTTACAATGCTCTAATTTCTTTGAATCTGTTAATATTCGAATAGCCTTCTTTTGGAGTTTTAGTACCTCCACTATTTTTGGACTACTACCCCATAGTATCAAACCATATCTAAAAATACTTTGGAAGAATGAAAAATATGCCATGCGTACATATTCTTTTGATACAGCTCTTTTTAAATTTGCTGATAAGAATACCACACGTGATAACTTATTACAGACATATTCAGTGTGAGGGTTCCATGATAAATTGTGATCGATAGTCATGCCAAGGAGCTTTACAGTTTTACTGGTTTTGTCATTTAAACAGTTTGTATTTTTTAAAGTAAAAAGGATATTTTGGTATTCAGTCTCGTTCATAAAGAAGCCATTGCTTTTGAACCAAAATTGGGCTTGTTTTAAGGTTTTATTTACTGACTCTGATAACAATTTGAATTCACTGTCTACATTCAAGAATGATGTATCATCTGCATACACCACAGTGTGTCATGGAACACACTTCTATATATCATTATTAAGAACAATAGAGGTCCTAGCACCGAGCCCTGCGGAACTTCTATTTCCACCTTGGTAACTTGAGAACATTTTCCCTGTAGTGATACAAGTTGCTTCCGATCCTCTAAATAAGATTCAAAAATATTTAAATTTTGACCTTTGATTCCATAGATTTCGAGTTTCTTTAACAAGACATCATGTTTCACACAGTCAAAAGCTTTGCTTAGGTCACAAAGTGTGCCCTGAGCTAAAACACCATCCTCGATAGCTTGATATGAAGAGTACAATGAAATTGAAAGGACTAGGATATCACAAACACATAATTCAGTTAATAATCTTGCAGGTTTGAAACAAGCTGCTTTCAGTTACAATGTTTCAGCTGAATACAGTGCCTACCAATGCATTATTGGATCTACGAACTCAGTTTGTTGATATTGTAAGGCATTAACATACAAAAAAGAAGATACTGGATTGTGTTATGCAAATGTCAAAGTGAAATTAGTGGCATTGGTTCCGCCAACAGAGCTATTGTATTCATTGGTTTCAGGAACAGGAAGATTCCACACATTTCCTTACAAATATACAAAAATATAACTACTTCCAAATAACTTCATTTGGGGCAACACATGTAGTTTGGGACAATTTCATGCCAACTTTCATCAGGCTTATCCCCTGCAATGCTTTGCTTATTTTAATTTTGTAACAAAAGAATAAAGCTGTATTTTTAATTTAAGATACAAGGCCAGATATATCACCAAGCAAGGCTCGCTGTTGCCTGCGTCAGATGGAGATTACAAATTCCTGAAAATGTATTTCATGGCAATTCGACACAAGAAATTGATCTGACAAATCAGTTGATTCTGCTACAAATCAAGATGATCCACCCAAATTTTTGAACCCGCTGGATTTGCCGCCTCATAATCTTTAATTAAAGGTCAGCTTGGTGATCATTATGTTGTGAAATAGCAACTAACCATGTCTCCGTAACGGCACATGGCTACTGGTGAAAAGATTACTGAAAAACTTGAATGAAGCAACCATTCTAAAGGGAAAGTATAAAGGAGAAGACGTTTTGATAGCATAGATTCCAATGATTTCGACTGACATATTATTTGAATTTAAACAACAGCAGTTTACCGTGTGGCTTGCTTTCGCTATGACCATAAATAAATCCCAGCTGTAGTTATTGAGTGTTTGCAGGATTAATCTTGAAAGCCCATGCTTCTTGCATGGCTAATTGTATGCTGCCTGTTCCCGTGTTGGAATATCCTTAGATTATTTTGTTTATGTGCCAGGTAATCAAACAAAAAATTTTGTGTACCTTAAAGCATTACAATGAAAACATTTAAGATATTACTAAAAAATTACAGTGTGCAAATAAAGATAACAGAATTTTGTAAGAAGTTGTTTATGATTATTACATTAAAAATACATAGAAAAGTATATTAACACTATACAAATATATTGTTGATATCACTGTAATTATTTTGTAGTCAATAAACAAAGTGATCACTCTGAAATATATTTATATTCAATTTTTTGTTTAAATTACATATTTGTGAGCATATATTATCTGTTCTGGTGACCATTAACGAAAACTAAAGAGATCATCACTGTATTATATACACTTTATAAGTGACGCAATCACCAGAACTTGGCAAAAGAATATAAGTTTGTGGGAGTGCCACAGTGCAATGGCTTTTGACAGAACGTCTGTCAGATCCGCTAGTTCTATATATTTATTGGATTAATTATAACAAAGATTAATGTGGGTTTACTTGTTATCATTGCCTTTATTTTATTCATAAAGTATTGAATCTATAGAATAGTTTCAAGGCATATACAAGGCATGCCTTAAAGTAAGTTTTCAACTCATACCTAATTTATTTATTTTATTCATTTATTTGTGTACTAAGCTGTTACAATTGTTGAGCTGATCACCAGTATTTGGCCCAGGCCATTAATTGGTGGGCAGCCTGTTGAATTACAAAATGTGTAGTACACTACTTACATTTCTATTACTACTACCATTACTACTATTGCTTACACACTATTGTTCATTTTCTTTTTTCACAGTCCACTTCCATTTATTTTTCACTTTATCTAAGAACTGACCTACATTCTTGAGATTTTTATCTATAATTTTACATATATCAGGACTTCGCTTAATTTTTCTCCAGATGTATTCTTTTCGCCAAATCTCTGTTTCCCTGCATTCAAAAAGGATATGTTCTACATCTTCCTTACCCCCACACAATGGGCACTTGTCTTGCACAAACCCATTCCGCTGCCCTTTTAGCCTCCACACTCCTGCTCTCAGCCATGCTATCCCCTTCCTTTCTTCATTAATGGTTTTATCTATATACTGCTCCCTTCCCCAGCCACTTTTTAACTCAACATAATATACCAATGACCTCTTTTCACCTAACTGGCTGAACAGTTTTTGAATCTCTATATCTTCAAATCTTTTTCTAACACCCTTCCAGAAACCTTTATAATTTCTCTCTCTTTTTCTCCAAATATCCCCTAAGCCATTATTTTCTAAATTGTTTCGTAGAGTGCTTGCCCAGCCCGAGCTTTGCAGACTTGCTTCTTGATATTTTAAACATTGTTGCAATAAGCTGCCTTCATCTAAATTCAAGATCCTATGCCAGTATTTCAAGGCTCTTTCCATTATTAACCCTTTCCTTGTTACTCTCCCCATTTCAATTTGAGCAACTTTGTTTGCTGTTGCCATTGGCAGCCCCAAAACTTCCTTACAGAACATCCTGTGTATCTGATCCACAACTTCCCACCCATTCTCAAGCCCCCATATTTCAATCCCATATAGCATTCTGGCCTCGACTACAGAACTATATACTCTTTCCAACCATTTCATCTCCATCTCCGGCATTTTATATAGACACCCTCTCACAGCCATCATTGCTGCTTTCCCTTTTGCCAGTGCTGATTTCTTTTGTTTTTCCCATTTGCCTCCTGCATCTAATTTTAATCCTAAGTAAATACAGTCACGCACTACTTTGTATTCAGCTTCTCCCTTCTTCCACTTTTCATATTTACTCAATTTAGTTCCTTTTTTAAATACTACAATTTTGAGTTTTTTTCGCTGTTTACCTTTAAGCCCCACTCTGAACAGTATTTCTCCACCTCTTGCAAAGATATTTTTAACCCATTAACAGTAATGGACATTATTACCAAATCGTCTGCAAAAAGTAAACCTGGGACTTGTAAGTTGTTTATTACTGGTATGAGACTATTATTCTTACTTATATTTTGTAATACATCATCAATAAATAAATTGAATAAAATTGGGCTTGCACCCTTGCCTTAGTCCTTTTCCCTCCAGTTGTATTTCTTTAGTTAGTGCCCCTTCTTCATATTTTATGCAAAATGTATTTTCATTATACAATTCTTTTAGTATAGTCACCATTTGATTACTCACTCCTTTCATTAACAGCTTATACCACAACAGTTTCAGCTCTACCCGGTCGAAAGCTTTTTCCAAATCGATAAAAGCCATATATAATTTACCTTTCTTATTTTTTAGGTATTTATCTACTAGTGTTTTTATGATGAATACATTATCCACTGTCCGCCTCCCCTTTCTGAAGCCCATTTGGAATTCTGAAAGAATATTATGCTCCTCTACCCAGACTTGCAGCCTTTTTGCCAAGATACCCGTATAAATTTTTCCCACATTCGATAACAGTGCTATGCCTCAGTAATTATTGGGTATATCCATATCCCCTTTACCCATACCTAATTAGCAAGCCATATATACACAAAATGACTGTGTGTACATGATAGAGTAATGAAGTGGCATAGCGCATGTGCTAACTCTACTTTTAGTTGGTTTTTTTGTTGTTGGTTTTTTTGTTGTTTTTTTAAGCTGTTAACAAACATTGTAACAGCTGTTACATATGAAGGCTTATATTCCAACTCCCGCTGAGTATAATGTGCGGTCTCTGATTTAAGTTTTTTAATGTACAGAGTAGTGCTGATCATTAGATATCCTATCTTAGATCATTGGCTTCAAAATGAGCTTTTCAGTTCTGATAAGAATTTTATTATATTTTTTCCTGCTGTAAAAAAAATGTAGTACAGTACATCCCTTTAATTCTAAATTGGAGAAACTGAAAACTCAGTTAATCCATACTAGCTGTTCAGTTCCTGCTAAGTTACATTGAAAAAAAATTCAGATAATTCTTGGTTTCTCTTTACAATTTCCTCACTTTATTCTTCATTTAAACTGAATACTTAAGTTGTACTGTGATCTATAGTATTTTCTATTATGCATTTCATATAATTCTGTCCTTACATATATACTGTCTATAATTTCTTAACAATTGCATGAATTATATGGACAACAATGTCTTATACACTGTTTCAAGTGACCCCAGAATTATTTTTCATGAACGAGGCTTGATTCCACCTATATGGATATCTGTGTACACAAAATAATCATTATTGGGTTTCTGAGAAATCAAATATTATTCAAGTACTCTTTCATGATGACAAAAATGTGTATGGTGCGCCATTAGCAGAGAAAGAGTTACAGGGCCAATTTTTTTCGAGTCAACAGTTCATGTCCATACACAAGTGAATACAATTTTGGACCCTTATTTTTTAGAGAATTAACAGACAGGGATCATGATTTTGCCCTTTTTCAACAATAATCTACAACAGCTCATACAGCCAATAATTCTATGACAACAATTGAAAGTATGCTTCAGGAGAGAATTATTAGTAATGTTTTGTGGCTTCCTCAATCCCCTGACTGAGATTCCACTGCCTGCAATTTCTACTTTTGGGGTAACTTGAAACAAAGTGTACAAGATCAACTCACACACTGTGGAAGAATTAAAACAAATGTTTGCCAGGAAATTACCAGCATTTCACAACGTGAATTACGGTGAGTGATGGATAGTTATTAAAGAGGTGCCAAAAATTTATGGACGATGGTGGCCAGTTTCAGCATTTTGTTTCATAAAACTGGTAAGTAAAGCCTAAAAAAATGTTGTATGGTTTCATACATGCCTTTCCATGTTAGCCGAAGTCGGTAACAAGCACTAAGCAGGCAAAATGCCATGCAGCCGGTTCAGAGGTTTTTGAATCTCACAGTATAATATGAATAGTGAAATTAAACAAGGTCATAGATTCCATTTCATTCTAGTGATATTTATGATGATAGTAAGTAGTCAGCAAGGAATAAACCCTACTAATTCTGCAAGTATTGCTAACTCCAATAAGGGAGAAATAGTGAAGCATTCCAAAGGTAAGTTATTAAGAAATGTAATAAATCTTTTTAACAAATACTATGAGTAACACTGTTAAACTAAATGCAGATTATACGGATGTTTCTAAGTAAAGTGATGCAGCACTCATAAGATAAAGGAAATTAGAGTATTACAAACACTAGAGAAGAAAAGAACAGGCAGTCATTATAAGAAAAAATAAAGCATTAAAACATAAAAAAACTGAAGCTAATAACAATGAAGCAATACAAATATTGCAATAAAATATAATAATTTGTTACAAACTTCACTTTATTTTTAAGAAATTTGTAATTTCTTCACAGAACTCAACAGATTAGTTTTGCAAATTTGCATTTTCACATCAAAAAATATTTTTTACAAAAATGGTTAAGCTCTATACATTTGCATGAGGAATTAATAGATGATTTTGTTAAACTTACTAAATTTTCGAGATTTAACTGTATTGGAACACCACAGTGAAGCGAAAAATTATTAATTTTTAGATGAGTCGTATTTATTACACATCTGCTTCACTTTCGTACCTACATGTCCTCAAAACTCAAAATAGGTACGAAAGTGAAGCAGATGTGTAATAAATACGACTCATCTAAAAATTAATAATTACTAAATTTTGTTTGGATCAATATTTTCAACAAACTTCTGGTTTAGCAATGGGTAATCCACATTCACCTTACCTTGCTGATTTTTTGTGTGTGTGTGTGTGTGTGTGTGTGTAATTTACATCCTCCAACGTTAAGTCATATTGGATGGTGGATGAATTGAGTGAAATGATGCTCAAATGAGTCCAGGATCCATGGAGCTTAGAGTTACCCGACATTCGTCTTGAAGGATAAGGGAAAACCACAGAAAAAAACCTTACCCAGGTAACTCACCCTGACCGAGATTCGAACTCGGGACTTCTGGAACATGAGGCAGACATGCTACCATCTACGCTGTTGAGGCAGGCTTTCTTGCTGATCTTTTTATAAGCTTTTTTGAAAGCAAAGCACTACAGCATTCCCTTTAATTTTTTAAACTTGGTATAGATATGTAGATGGCCTGTTTTACTAATGTTCCTGATAAACATATAAATGATGCTTTAAAACTTCTAAATTTACAAGCTAACGCTATATAATTCATGTTAGAAACTGAAAATAATAGCTATCTTCCTTTTCTAAATCTAAAGATAATAAAAAGCAACAGTAAACTAAACTTTGGCATTCATAGAAAATCTAATACTATTGATAATATACATAAAAAATAAAGGTTTTAACCCTTTTTGATATAAATTTGCCATTTTAATACTAGTATAATTTACAGTTTAATAAATATACCCTTAAATAACGAGGAATTTAATAGAGAATATAAATATATTATTTATACTGAATTAATTAATGGTTTATATAACGATTTTATATATAAAAAGATGGAAAAATTTAAATATCAAAAAATGTAAATTATGTTTCTGCACTTAAAAAAATAAAAGATAATTAAAATTTAAAAAAAAATTTACTTGCCATCTTTGGGCTAATAAAAACTTTCAAACAATTTTTAAAGCTTTTGGTATAATTTTGGTCCCTCAAAATAAATGTAATATTAAAAAAATTACCGCATTTTTCTAAAAAAGATAAAATTTCCGATAATAAAATCTGGCATTTATCAATTGGTTACAATTAAATTGTTGTGACTGGATTTACATTGGAAGGACCAAACTAAATTTAGAAACCAGAATGAAGGAACATTTTAGAAATATTAGGTATAAACAGATTGATAATCTGCTGTGGGAGATCATTTTTGGTCATTTTACTATGAAATAAATCCAGATATTAAATTATTAAAGCAATTAAATGGTCAGATAGATTTAATGGTTGGAGAAAAATATTTATTTTTAAAAACAGAAATCATATAATGAATTTTGAAATACTGACAAATTGATTGTCTTTAAGTTTGTTTTATTTTCAGAGTTTCATAACAAAACTTATCCATCCCCTAGCAGCTGTAGCAATAACAGAAATAAACAGACTAATGATGCAAATAAGGATTTGTGAAACTATTCTCTTGAATTCTGCGGAGAGTTCATCAATTTTCTTAAAAAGTTAAGTGAAGTTTGTGGCAAATAATTATATCTTATTGTAATGTCAATCACACTTGTGTATTGTAAAAAAAAAAAAAAAAAAAAAAAAAAAAAAAAAAAAAAAAAAAAAATGTCTTGTCTTCATTCCCTATGACTTCCCTTTAAATGGCTAAGAGGTACAAAGATACCTCATTGATGATGGTGAAAGGTGCAGATTTGAACACATGGCACAAGCATGTGAACTGTCAGTTCACCTTACAGCAATGACCAGGACTATGTACACAAATATACGATGGGGGACCCAAAAGAAACTGGATTGTTGTCATAAAAACTTTATTGATGAACCTTTTTACAAAATTACTTCAGTCACCTTCAAAATACTCTCTATTACATGCGATGCACTTGTCAAGTCTCTTTTCCCACTGTTGGAAGCATGTTTGGAACTCTTCAAAGTTTGATATTGTCCAGTGTCCTTTGCAAAGCTGTTTTTACTGCCTCTACATCGTCATAACGCTCCCCTTTTAGCGTTTTTTTCATTTGTGGAAATAGGAAAAAGTCGCATGGGGCTAGGTCTGGCGAATACGGAGCGTGAGGAATGACAGACAACCTCTGAGATGCCAAATAGTGGGTCACTTGTAAGGCCATGTGTGCTGGAGCGTTGTTGTGATGCAGAAACTAGTCACCTGATCGCCAAAGTTCCGGACATTTCCTCCTCGCATCTTCTCACAGACGCCTTAAAACATCTAAGTAAAAGTGCTGGTAAACAGTCTGGCCATGGGGTACGAATTCCTGATGCACAATTCCGCGAACATTAAAAAAGACAATGATCATCGTGTTCACATTTGACCTCACTTGCCTTGCTTTTTTTGGTCTGGGAGAGTTGGGAGTACTCCACTGGCTTGACGCTTGCTTGGTTTCTGGGTCATACCGGTAACACCAACTCTCATCCCCAGTAATGACTTTGTTCAAGAAGTTTGGATCACGTGCAATCTCTGTTTTCAAGTCCTGACATACATTCATGCGGATGGTTTTGTGCTCCTGTGTGAGAAGGCGTGGAACAAATTTAGCAGCAACACGTCTCATGTGCAAATCCTCCCTCAAAATCCGCTGGCACGAGCTCCAACTGATTCTTGTCGCTGCTGAAATTTGGTCAATCGTTTGGCGACGATCCTCGTTGATCTTTTGGCGGACCTTTTCAATGTTCTCCTCATCTCGCGATGTTGAAGGGCGTCCAGAACGAGCTTGGTCTTCAACACACATCTCACCACATTTAAAGCACCCAAACCACTCGGAAACCTGTGTGCATCTCATAGCGTCCTCCTGGAAAGCTTCCTGAAGCATTTGGTTTGTCTCCGTTGCAGTTTTTTTAAGCAGGAAATAAAATTTCACACACACTATTTGTTCTTTTAAAGTTGCCTTAACGACTTTGCAAAGGTAACCAGCCAACAGTCAGAGAAACACAATACCACACTTGCAGGATCATCTCTACACTGACGCCGTCTACACAGCTGTTCATGCTAATTGAAGGTCTCTACTAACACCATCTAGCGTGAGAACCCTGCACTACGTCTATGAGTGGCAGTGCCCTCGGAGTCCGGTTTCTTTTGGGTCCCCACTCGTATTTTATCTCATTCAGTGCATAATAAAAATATTAAAAATGTGTATATTATGCAATACTATTAGTACTAGTTAAGTGTAGTGACAATAAAATAAATTACAGAATCTGCTTTGCATGCAACTATGAACAAATAGCTAATTTTGAATAAATGGACTTACATGCTGAGATTGCAATCACCCATAAGTAATTGGTACATTAACGCATATGCAACAAACTGTTACACTAACCTGGACGGTGGATCCCATGCCATGATTACATGGATGTCTCTGTTGTCCTGCATATTTTCCCAATCCACTTTATCTTTCTCAGGTGTAACATCCATACCAGCTATACTCTAATACATAAGATACATATAAGTTTATCAATCATTTTCACTTCTCATTAACATTTCTTATGTTGATATATTTACCAGAACATAAGCATAAAATAAGCTCTCATTATTAATAAATTCTAGAAAACAGCATTTTACACACGCACGCCCACACTCCCACACACATGCACGCCCACACTCCCACATGCATGCACACATTGAAATTTCAATATTAAATTTTTGGATGGAATACAAAACTTGCTCTATTTACTATATGTAGACGAGAAAGTAAAAAAGAAAAGAAGTAAAAATGCTAATGAGTTAACCATTTGGAAGAACTCTTTTTCTTTAACTTCCCTAGTTGCACCACAATTGTGATGTTAGGGAATTTTGTTCCTCTATCGCTTTTAAGGTCAGGCCTGAGGAACTAAAGCTTTGGATCCGATAGAGAACCAGGATAGATGATCAGCCCAATGCCTGGTGTGAAGGTGAAGGAAGTGGATGATATATATGAGGGCAAGATAAATGATGGCAAAGATAATGGAGCAATTGGTGGAATGCTAATGGGGGAAACTCAGGACCTGAAGAAAACCCATCCCAGCACATGTTATCCCCCACAAATCTCACTTTGCAGTCACCTGGCATCGAACCCAGGACCGCCTTGTGAGAGCCAAGCGGTCTAACCACTCAGCCATGATGCGACCTATTTGGAAGAACATTTACATAAAGAAACAGGAGCTGTGATTCTGAACTTTACATCCCAAAAGACAATAAGTTTAAACATCCTGATGATGGGAGAGATGTACGCTCCCGAAACGTCGATGTCTCAACATCTGCTTACCTGGCTCGAAGCCCGAGAACGACTAGAACAAATAACTTTAAAGTTTGTTAAACCAACACCAGAGCTACCTCCACTGAATAGCTCTTTGAATGTGGCAGCTGATGCTAGCTGAAGAAAAATGCAAGAGCCTGTGAAACTTGTAGTAGTTAATGATAATTCTGTGGAGCAAGTAGTCTTTTAAACTCAATTTTAAACAGAGAATTTTATAGCTTCCATGTGCGAAAGTTCCCTTATAATTTACTTTGAGATGCTAATTTACTTCATAATAATTATTACAATTAACTTACCTGCTTCGTTTGCCCATAGCTGTTACAAGCCATTAATTCTAAAAGCATCTTCTCTACGGTTACTAGGGCATAATGTAGTGAATTGTTCAATTTTTCACGGAATTCTACAAACTCTTCTATCTTCAGAAATGAACCAAATTTATATGAGAAGGTTAGATGATCTACACTCTGAAATTAAAAACAAGTATGCATATAAGATAAGTACGTTTTTTCTGATCAGAAATTTGTCCAAGCAAAACTTTTGTATGACAAAATTAAGCATTTTTTAACAGTATTTATAATCATATATTATTACAAAGCATTGTAAATTTATCAAGAATAAGCAGAATAACATCAAACAACTCATGAAAACTATTTGCATATTTTCTTTTAGGAAATGTATGCTCATATCTTGTTATAAAGGTAAATTATAATTGATAGTTTCAATCCAATCCCACACAAACATGCCACCATCAACAGTCTCACACACAGATTAGTAAATTTACCCCTCAGCCAGCAAGAATATAAAAAAGAATACCATCAAATCTTAAAAATTGCAATTAAAAATGGATATGGAAAAAGCCTTGTAGATAAAAAAATAAAATCATTCAAACTTCAAAAAAGATTGAAACAGATCACAGCTCTTTCATCAATAAAACAAGAAATTAGATTTGCTAAATTTACTTACCACCCCTGGGCCACAAAAAAGTTCCAAAAAATATTCAAGAAATATCATATAACATTGGCACCAAAAAACAATTACAACATTAAAAACCTACTTAACAGTAATAATACTGATAAGATAAAACCAGAAGAAAATTCAGGCATTTACAAGATTAAGTGTAAAGACTGTGAAAAAATTTATATAGGGAGGACAAAAAGAAACATCGGCACTAGAAAGAAAGAACATTTTAGGCACTTACGATACAAAAATATTGATAAGTCTGCAATAGCAGCTCATTTCTGGTCTGAAAATCATGAACTTGAAGATGGCACCAAATTACTAAAATACGTACAAAAACATAGTGAACTTGTGATATGGGAGAGAATATACATAGAAAAACATAAAAACCAACTTTGAAATCCTGCCAGAAGACAAGCCCACATTTAAATTCATCACAAAATCAACAGATAGCAGCAGCAACTCCAGAACTACCCACACCACTGGATCAAGCTTTAGTCGCATTAGAGCCGACGATGCGAACAATGGTTTGCATAACAGGTCCTCAATATAGGTATGTAAGTGAAGCCGATGTGTAATAAATATGTCTCATCTATAATTTAATAAGTAGGATTAATCGTTATTACATTGATTGTCTCTTGCCTCCTGTGGTCGGTGGAGGGAAACCTTGTTGATTAGGAGGTAAACCTGACCTTTCCTCTCACCAGGCTTAACTAAATGATCATAGAATTTTGTTCCCCTTGCCTCACCAACCCCCTCGTCCAGCAGAAAACTTTTGCACGCTGGTGTACAAGCCTTCTTCGAATAGCATTGGGTACCAATGCTTCCATGGCCTGCACATTTGCTTGACATGTCACCCATCGAACATGTCTGGGATATGGGATATGGTTGATGGGCACCTGGTGTGTCATGGTCCTCCAATAACTAGTATCATGGAGTTGTGGGCTCGAATACAAACTGCGTGTAGGGAAATACCTCAGCAATATATTGAGAACCTTTTTGATGCAATACCTCAGCATATACCAGCTCTAATTACAGCTCATGGAGTCACACAAAATACTGAATATTAGGGCTCAAAGGTGATATACAGATTTGAAAAGTTAATCATTTGCTACTTGTCATATACCTAACCTGTGGTATTAAATTCACTGAATTCATGCATTTCCTTCTTGGTGTTCTAATTTTTACAAATAGTAATGTAATTGACAATATGTCTTTGTACTGTTTGACATCTTTTCGAAATTTGTAAAAATATACCCTATGAAGAATATAAAAAGACCTGTGTAAATAAAATTTTTAAGAATTGGATACCAAAGTATGACCAATAAAAGCCATATTATCTGATGCCACAGTCTATAGAAGCAAAATATTTATCACGGTGATGAAGGAGAATAATATCAAAATATATAATTCCTCAGCTTATTAACCATAGGGAAATTCATGTGAGAGAGGAATGTATGAATTTGGCTTTTACTTTTAGATTCTGTGTCATTTGAATAACTGTGGATCGTATAAACATTGTGAAATTATTGAAAAGATAATAAACCATACCCCAAATACAGCTGGATTCACTCTATATGAACTAATGACTGGAAAATCACTTGAACAATTAATTTTAAAAGCTTCGGCCACTGTGGAACAAGATACAAAACAGTTCAGTGGGAAAGAAAAGTCTGTTGAAGCTTTTAAAAGAATCCAACAAAATTGAGAAGAGGGTAGAAAAAATTAAAAGAACAAAGGTTCATTGGATCCCAGAAGTTGGAAATGAAGTATTAGTAAACAATTTAATATTTCGGACACCCAAAAGAAAATTTATTGGAAAATGAATCTCGCATGTAAAGGATCATAGAAAATATTAAATACGTTTGGTGATCATACCTATGAAATATAAAGTGAAAATGGGAAAATTTTGGGAAAATTCTACAAATTACTGTTAAATCCATTTCGACGACTTAACACATACAATTGACAGCACTTAAAAAAAATGTATATAGATTAGATGATATATGTTAATACAGAATTTAATTTTTTGTGTTTAAAATTAACTATCAAGGGTAGTGATTAGTTTATAGATAGAATGGAAAGAAATTATACTAGTGTTAATTGATACAGATTTCATATATTCTGATAAGAGGCATTTGAAACTTGTTGTTTAAAAAGTGTTGGAAAGTTTGTGTAATGAAATATACGTGTGGTTATGGATTTAAAAAAAATAAAAATAAAAGAGAGAGAAAGAGACAGACAGACATACAGTTAGAAATGAGAAACTGATCAAATAATTGTTTGGTGGTAACTATAGAAAAGGGTAAAACTGTTGCAGACACTACAAGGAAGTTTTCTCAGTGATGTAGAAGTGTTCCTGATAATGATGTACATAAATCTGTTTTCATTTTATTAATTGTGTCTATAGAATAAATAATAATCTTTAAACCAATAGGAAGTATTATTTCACTAATAAAGGTGAGATGCTTGCTAATTGCAGCTAAGCTGGTAAAGAAGATAAAAACCAATATAATCCCAACAAATCTTTTATAGGTATAATAACACGGCACAAACTTAAAGATCTTATCAAATTAACAAAACAAAAGTGGAAGGGGGGGGAATAGGAATACTGCTCATCAAACTTCATACTACGTAGCTTATACGCTTATTTTACATTTCTCATATTTGTTTATAATATTGTACATTATAAATATTATTTTATTATATTTTTTCATCATATAATTTTCCCACTTTCTTAAATACTGCAATTTGTGTTAAAGCTTGATTCACTAAACAATGATGATTATGATGATGATGATTTTTTTCACTATGATGATGATGATGATGATGATGATGATGATGATGATATTGTTAGGATACTATTTTTATTTTTATGGCAGATACTAAAAGTCTGTCAGCATCTCATGAAAGCCTGCAAAAATAGTGCAATGGAAAAAACAGCTCTGCAACCACTGTTAATTTATTCTGCTTGCTCTGAGGACAGGGACGGAAGCTGAAGACCCAGTAGGACAAAGAGCACTGGCAGCCCGCCTCGGTAGCATAGATGGTAGCATGACTGCCTCACGTTCAAGAGGTCCCGAGTTCGAATCTCGGTCAGGGTGAGTTACCTGGATAAGGTTTTTTCCGAGGTTTTCCCTTATCATTCAAGACGAATGTCGGGTAACTCTAAGCTCCTTGGACCCTGGAGTCATTTGAGCATCATTTCACCCAATTCATTCACCGTCCGATATGACTTAACGTTGGAGGACGTAAATTACAAAAAAAAAAAAAAAAAAAAAAAAAAAAAAAGCACTGGCACTGCGGTGAGGGTGGTCCCTAACAGTTTCTAAATGTAAAATGCTAGAGCTATGCATTTAACACTGATTCAAGTTCATGGCAATATCACTTACAAGGAGATTGCCAAAAAAGTATGTACCAAACAATGACACACAAAGCCTAGAATGTGAACAAAGAGAAAAGATGTGGAAATGAAAGGAAAGATTTGTGGAAATTTTAATAAGTTAATCCAGCATTTGAGTTAAGAAAAAGTGTAAAACACCTTATTGGATTATGAGCTTTTGGACCTCAGGGATATGAATAATATTTGATTAATATTTTTTTATCTCATTCTATGGGAGTTACTGATCTACTCAACCTTCAACCTTTCATTTTACGTGCAATAGGCTCTGAACCTTCCATTCTTTTGCCTTATATCATGTATTAATGCTTTCAGAGATATGTAAAAAAAGAATTATTTTTTGTTATATGTCAAAATATACAATTCCAAAATAATTATCCTGTTTAAAAACATTTCAACATTATTATGATAATGTTCTCTATCTTAAAGCTGTGCAGACAATCTTATAATTAGAGGACTGCAACATATAACTATAAATTTTAGCAAATTTATGAGCAAATTAATAAAATTTTAGACAACATTTTTAATATCAATTTGATATTAAAAGTTAAAATAATACAAAAAGAACAAATTTATTTACTTACATCTTTGTAGTTGCCGGTGAAGAATTTAAGTGTTGCTTCATACAGTGCTGAGGTTGATGCAAATTGACCTGTTGCATATATCTGAGCACAGTGAAAGTAGCCTATAGAATCTAACTGTGTATGCTTTATGTCAAGTAATTCATACATTCTATGAGCAGCTGCACCTGCACCTAAAGGAGAACATAACAAATATTGCTCCAATACTTTTTATGCTTGGTTGCAATGAACATTCACAAACAAAATTATAAAGTATTCAGGTATGTTCGTTTTGCAGAAACAATACAGAAAGAATGATAAAATGCATCAATAAATTTTCTGAATAATGATGCCAAAAACTGTGTACTTTTAAGAAATTGTTATATGAATCACCTTGACTTTTATAAAGTTCAACCAAACATTGGATAAGTGTTAGATTTGGGTCCTTAAAACCACTCAAACTTCCAAAGTGAATTTCACATGTGGATAATGAAAATTAAGTGTCACTGTCGTTGCCTTCTTTTGCACTGCACAAAATTCTTTTTTAAATCACACCATGCACATATGATTTCTTTCAATTAAATCAATAATTTGCTTGCTCATTTATGTTTCTTCCAAACTTATTTCACCTAAAGAAAACCTCTTATCATGAAGATAATGCCACTGTAAGTGCCCTGGTTCTCGTGCTTTACTATATATGTAGGCAGTATAGACAGCTGGCTGCTAGCGGTGGACAAACTCTCCCTTATAATGCTTCATTTTTATCTGTATAGTTTTTACATATTCTGTAATCATTTTTGGGTACTTCCAACTGTATGCCACATTCAATTTTTGGCACATAAGCCCCATGTACAGAAGAGATGAGGCTATCAAACTCTCATACACGTACAAGTGTCAGCATAGTGATAGTTCCTTTGTCAGACAACAACATCCCTGCCAAGCATATCAAAAGTGATCTCTGCTGCACTATTGACCATACTTGTCAGAAGTCATTATCATCATTGGTAGTACTC
The DNA here is from genome assembly GCA_030765055.1 of Mantis religiosa. Classification (NCBI taxonomy): domain Eukaryota; kingdom Metazoa; phylum Arthropoda; class Insecta; order Mantodea; family Mantidae; genus Mantis; species Mantis religiosa. The sequence continues at coordinate 55,769,802 of CM060951.1, read as the reverse complement.
ATACCATTATGAAAAATTAGTGCTTAATGGTTTCCCAAGTTGTTAAAGAGCAAAAATAGATCGGGTTGAAATTGTCAGAGATTTTAGTATCCATTTCAACAAGGAGAGGATTTTTTCAGGCAAATCGTTACATGTGATCAGACATATAATCATCATCGTTGATCTCTGGAATCCAAAATGGATAATAAGGAATGATGGAGAAAGAATAAAGCCTGCCCAGCAATGGCAAAAGGTGTACAGCATGAAAGAGGCTGTGTAGAGAAAAACTGAAGGTACTGCTTATGCATATTATTAATCAATAGATGTATATAAAAAAAAATTATACTTATATTTGAATCATCCTCATATTATGTCAGTCTCCTGGACCAATTTAGACCAAAATATGCTTAAAGGAGAACTTTGGCAAAGAAGTAAGTCATCTTCAATCAAGATGATTGCCGTCATACATGTGTTGTTGAAATGGAAGGTAGAATATGATTTGCTGTTGTCATATCTAGTTTATTTCTTGGCTTAGCTCCATTATCAGACTTTCTATTGTGCCTTAAACTGAAGAAGTTCCTTAGTGGAAATGCTTTTTCTTTCTTTTATTCATTTTTTTTTTTATGAACTTAATCATTAGTAAATATGCATTTTGAAAGCCTGGAGAAATCTTACTTCTGTGATAGGGAATGGAAAATCACCGGAGCAAGTTGTGTTGATGTCAGGCAAGATGCACTAAAAACATTTCTAAAAAATGCACTGAATGCACTGAAAGATGCACTGAAAAAAAATCTATGAAATAAATTTGTGCTTTCAAGACACTACCGTGTATTTGTCCTTTTCAGAACAATTTACAGAATGTGTTTTACAGTGTTGTTTCAAGGATTTCCTCACAATCTTATAATTATTAATAGCACATTACGTAAACATTGCAGTATAGGGACAGGTGTGCTAACACCAAGTGAATATTTTATTAAATGATTTCAAAATTAAATTTAAATGTTTTATAATTAACATTATTAGACAACACTGACACAAAGAGCTTACAAGGGTCATTTTATAAGTCTGATAAAATAACAATATTTTTTTTTGGGGGGTGGGGGGGTGAACATCTTACATTATTTCTCGACATAATATCTATTGATGGCTATACACTTTGTCCAGCAATGTTCCAGATTTTTCATCCCATCAGAAAAATAGGTTTTGTCAAGGTCTGCAAAACTGATGGTGACTATCACTTCTTCATTTGATGAAAATTTCTTACCACCAAACCAAATTTTCAAGTTTGGGAACACGAAGAAATCACTTGGGGCTAAGTCTGGTAAAGTCTGTTTAGCCAACGTGTGTGCAGTTCCCAGTCAAAGGGACCTCAAAGAACCTGACCTCCCCGCCCACTAATGACCGTCATAAATCTATCTCCACACTTCAGAAATGGAACACTGATGTTGGGGACCAATAGCAACCCCAATTTTCTGAAAATGACAGTTGCATGTCTACTCCACGTGGAGTCTCAGTTGCCAAATTTCCAACTTCCAGTTGTTCTGTTTCATTAGGTGCAGACATTCGTTGTGTGTCACGATGTGGAGACCGTGGGAGAGAAATGCAGTGGTAAATGCAAATGAAGTAGTAGATAACGTTCAGTCAAGTGAAAATAATCAAAGTGAAGACAATAGTGTGAATGAATTGGAAGGTGTTGCTGGGCCGAGTTATGTTAGGGGAGAAGCCTCAAAAAAACAAAGTTATAACGGGAACTCTTTCTAAGCAAAGTCAAGCGCTTGTTTTGAACGCATATAAATATGTGGTGAAAAATAATCTTGGTAAGGGGTCATGTAGTGAAACTGCAAAAACTCTGGGTATTCACAGAAATACGGTTAGAAAAATTGTGACGAAAGGAATACCAAAGACGCCGACAAAGTGTGGAAACAAAAAAAAAATAACATTTCTCTAAGGTGGATAATTTCACATGCGATTTAATTCGCCGAGAAATTTATAATTTCTATGCAAAAGGGAGAGCGCCCACCTTAGATGAATTGGTTGCACATTTGCAAGAAATTTGTGATTTTCCTTATGGACGCTGCACTTTGCGCGATCTTCTAAAGGAGCTGGGTTTCAAATACTGCACTTTGAATAAGAGAAGGGTTATTATGGAATCCAGCAGAATTGTAGCTTGGCGATATATATACTTGTCAAAGCTAAGGAAGTTTCGCAATAATGGACACAAGATAATTTATTTAGACGAAACCTGATACGATACCCATGACGTATCGAGAAAAGGGTGGGACGACGGTTCGTGTGCTTGCACCTTACCTGCTCCTGTGTCGAGGGGTAAAAGGATTATGGTGCTTCATGCTGGGAGTGCCGAGGGATGGGTAAAAGACTGCCTCTTCTTATCGGCGAAAAACATTGGTGATGCAATGGCCGACAGTCACGATGACATGAATGCAGCAGTGTTTGAAAAGTGGTTTGATGGTAGGCTTATGACAAACCTGCCAAGAAATGAAAAATTTATAATTGTTTTGGACAATGCTAGCTATCATTCGCGTTTAAAATATAGAACACCTACAATGTCGATGAACTTAAAAGATATAGTCGAATACATGAGGGTTCATAATATTGAAATACCCGAACCTCTGCCTATTAAAGCTGTACTCCTGGCAGAAATTAAAAAGGCAAATGTGGGCAAGGATTACGTGATTGACGACATCGCTCGTAAATATGGGCACGAAGTTTTAAGGTTGCCGCCGTATCACTGCTGTTTCAACCCCATAGACATGGTGTGGTCGAAACTGAAGAGAGAAGTGCGCAAGAGAAATGCAACACCTTCACTCAGCGTAAGCGTTTGCAACTTGTTGAGAAGCTGTGTAGAAGGGATCGATGCAGAACTGTGGAAAAATTGTGTGCAGCATATAAAGAAAGTAGAGGAAAAATACATTAGTCGGGATCAGCAATCTAACGATAGCAGGTTCATCATTACCGCTGACTCTGAGAGTGATGGAGAATTGGAATGAGGCACTTATATCTATGTGAGTTAATAGCACTGATTATAATAATTACGAAAATGCCTACATGCTAAGTAGAAAATTTAACAATAGTGGTGGAGTGGTAGCGGCGGCGGCAGTGGCAGCAGCAGCAGCAGCAGCAGCAGCAGCAGTAGCAGTAGCAGTAGCAGTAGCAGTAGCAGTAGCAGTAGCAGTAGCAGTAGCAGTAGCAGTAGTAGTAGTAGTAGTAACAATGGCAATAATAGGAATACAATATTTTCCAAGTGTCTTATTTTGATTCTCGTAAAAACCAGTCTTTTCACAATGTGAAGTGCACGTGTTGTTTAGACAGAGAAAGAGACTGTAGAAAAAGACGGTGATGTTAAAATGTTGCAACCTTGTAGAAAGGACCGTCAGGAGGAGGGTCCATGTTGTAAAACGATTATGAGGGTTTGTCAAAGAAAGTGGCCGCCGTGCACTTGCGTTGAGTAGACAGACTTTAAATAAGGTGGATGAGGAACCAATTCAAAGCACAACTCTTGCACTTTCACCACTGCAAGTGCTGATGTGTGCAATGGTGCATTATCCTGGTGAAAAAAGACCTTTTTGTGGTTCAATCTCGATCTTTTTTCAGTCAACTCATGTTGCAAACGATCCAACAATGAAGCATAATAGGCTCCAGTTATGGTTCTGCCATTTTCCAAGTAGTCTATGAGTATTATTGCTTGAGAATCCCAAAAAAACAGTGGCCATCAACTTACCAGCTGACAAAGTGGTCCTTGCCTTCTTTGGTGCACTTTTACCAGCCATTGTCCATTGTTTTGACTGCTGTTTTGACTCTTGTTTGTAATGATGGATCCAAGTTTCATCCATGGTCACAAATCGGCGCAAAAAGTCTCGCAGCTTGTGATTAAACATCGTCAGATACTTGGTAGAAGTGTTCTTCCAGATGTGCTTTTGGTCGACTGTGAGCAATCGCGGCACCCATCTTGCACACAGCTTTTTCATTGCTAATTTTTCATGCAGGATATGTGCACTTGCTCAATTGAGCGCCTACAGCCTCAGCAATCTCACAAATTCTGATTCGGTGGTCTTACATAACCCCATTATGGATTTTTTCAATGAGTCCTGTGTGGTAACCTCAACTGGGCGACCAGAGCGTGATTCATCTTCGGTGCTTCTACGACCAAGTTTAAATTCATTGATCCAAAAGTAAATGGTCTTCAATGTTGGTGCAGATTCCATGTAAACTTCATTCAATTAAGTTTAGACTTTTGACATTTTCAAATGAAAATGTTTAATAACAGCACAAAACTGTTTTTTTTTTTTTTCCATTTTCAATCGCAGCTATCACATTGACCAGTTCAGATGGCTCTCAACAATGAACTGTACAGTGTAGCACATTCAAATTTTCTGTTAATCTTTTGAATAATCAAGCTTACCACCCACAAAATTATAAGAAAAAATTTCCACCCCTTCATGGAAATTTACCGGACTTATCTAGTGTCACTCTGTCATACAGGATTCTGGTCTCCAAAAATTTTAGGGCTTTTTAGCATAAAACTATTTGTATAACCATGTTGTTATCCTTTTATGTAAATGTATAAGCTGTATATATTTCTATGTAAATTACTTTTAGAAATTAAGTCTGACAAAGTCTATTGTAATAATATATACCTAATGACTAATAAATCTCTTATATCTTACAGCTAAAATTAATAAAAGGTAAACCTGTTTCTTAATATCTAAGTATGATGATATGCCAAATTCTTCGAAAAGTGGCATAATTAATGAAAGGATTAATTGCAAGGGAAAAATGAAAAACCTGAATAAAATTATTTGAGTTCATAAGGAATAAACATAAGCTTGCCAACCATATAATCATTGAGTACTACATATGAAAAACATAATCCTAAACTTACACGCTAAAGGTGTTAAATTGACAATAACACCAGAAAAAATAATTTCAACAAAGGCAGAACCTTTGACTTACCTAATAAAGTATAAAATCGCAACAGGAGCAGTTTTACATGGAAGTTAGAAGGGCTAATTGTTAATGCATATTCCAGCACCAAGATGGCTTCGTGTAGATGCTGACTTTGTTGAGTTTCCACCCACACATCATACAGTACATGTGCTACTAGAAGAGCATAAGGATCATTGAATCTGTAACATTGGAGGCACCAATGCCCATGTTATAACCAGCAATGCTCAGTTAACTATTTACGTCAATATATTAAAAATCATGGGCATAAAAGATTGAAAATAAACTAACAATTGCTACAAGGCATTTAGATTCGAAATGTATGAAACAGAGAAAATAAAGACAAAGTTAATAACACAGACACTGAAGCTATGAAAGTGAAGCAAAATTTATATAATATTAATAAATAGTTTGTGACACTTCAATTATCATATTTAAATTAAAAATTCAAATATAATAGAATATGTTTTACATTCGATCAATTGCATCTTCAGCTTCTTTTTCCTTTTTGATAATTTAGGTGATGAATTGTTCACTATTATATTGTCACCTACTTCCAGTAGGAAGTACGAGGGCAGTTCAATAAGTATCCATATTTCAAAATATATGTATTGCTAAGGAAAGTTTGTATTATCATCATATGTCATTTTTTACATGTTGTCAAAACAAATTTGGTGCTAATTAATAGATTAGATTGGATTTTACAGACATTACAATAACTTGTTAACTGTGTTTTTTCTGAAGTGAAAAAGTGCAGTAACATTCAGTGATTCACTTTTTGCTTTTAGATGGGAAAACTTGCAAAGAAATAAAAGTGAAATTGGATGCTGTTTATGGAGACCTTTCGTCTCGAGACAGCAGATATTGGTATAATGAATTTAAACGTTATCGAACATCTGTGTTTGACAAGGAGTGCCCAGGATGCCTTGCAGTTGTGGTTACAGAGGAAATCATTTATGAAGTCCATAATATGATTCTCGCTGACTGTCAAACGAAAGTAATGAAGTGGTAAACGAAACAGATGTACCAACGGGAACAGCAATTCATATTTTGCACGATAAGTTGGAGATGAGAAAATTGTCGGCCCAATGGGTGCTATGTTTGCTCACAGTGGACAACAAGCAGGTGCAGCTTTCAACTTCAAAGCTTTATTTGGAGCTGTTTAAGTGAAATCCAAAGGACTTTTTGCATTGAGCTGTCAATGTCGATGAGACCTGGATTCATCATTATTCTCCAGAAACCAAGCAACAATCATAACAATGGGTTCTTCTGGAGAATCTGCTCCCAAGAAGGCACAAATGGTACCATTGATAGGAAAAGTGATTTTTTGGGATGCGAAGGGTGTCATGCTCATTGACTTCTTGAAAAAATGAAAAATGATTACTGACGCATACTACAGGGAGTTATTGGCACAAATTAACAAAAAGTTGAAGGAGACCTGGCCCCTTACAGCGAAGAAGATAAGGTACAAAAGTGAATCGAGAAGATATTGACACATTGCTTCATTGCTCATTGAGTATCAGCTGATGATAGGAGCAAGAGCTCTTGAAACATGTCCTGTGAATAAACAGTGTGAGTGAAGCAATGTGTCAATATCTTCTCGATTCACTTTTGTACTAATTTGTGCTTCACTGTCCCTACGCTTCTTTCAAGTTTATACTTTGAAGAAGATAAGTTTTGTTTCACCACAATAATCCCCCAGTACATTCATCTGGAGTTGCTGCCACCAAACTACATGAATTGCTTCCACATCCCCGTATATTCTCCTGTTCTCAAACATGAAGAAAAGTCTTGCAGGAACAAAATTTAGATCAAATGAGGAGCTCATCAGGGAGACAGAGGTGTATTTTGCAGAGCTTGATAATTCTTAGTTTTTGGAGGGGTTAAAAAAATGGCAGAAGCATTGGGAGAATTCTATACCCTAAAAGGGGCTTATGTTGAGAAATAAATAACTTGTGCTTGAAAAAATTGGTGCCTTTTTTTTTCTGGAGAGGATTCGGCACTGCAACCAGTCTTGGTCTATTGTACCTTATGCCCCCAGGTAGGGCAAGCCTGGGAGGAAGGTTGAGGCAAGAGGAGACAGAGGGCAGCTGCCCCAAGGAGCCACTGCAGTACAGAGGGCAGGGTCTCTACAGTTTACTTAGATGGAAACCTCCACCGGCTGGCTAGGACATCGGACATTTCCCTGTAATGCGGTTCGAAGATGGTCTCCGCAGTCAGTTCAGAGACCAGCAGCCGACCTATCAGAGGAGGAAGTGGTTCACTCAGAGCATATCATCCTGCCATGCACCGCCAAGACTCCTGCTGACACTTTTACCCTGAAAGAGACCATCAGATGAGAGATGATATGAATTGATAATGGAGATGAAATGGAGGGACAGGAAATTTGTGGGATGTAATTAACCTACCCAACATTCACCTAGCGACCCGGGAAACCCCCCGAAAAAGCCCATGGGTCAGGTAGGTCGGCCACAGGAATCAAAGCCGGGCCTCCAGAAAGCGGGCCACAGATGAAACCATTTGAGCCATCCTGGGTGGTGCCTTCATTCCTAACACAAGTGTTTATAGAACTGCCCTCGTAAAACAAAATTGCAGACAGAATAAACTGGTAGTATTTCAAAATTCATTTCAGGATTACACAATTGTCCTTCACATCTGAATTTATATCTTAAAAATGAAGTTTTTGTACTTTGCAAAACTACTGCCTCTTAAGTTATTTAATACACAACTTACGCAAATTCCGTGTGCTGTATATCCTTGTTATAGCACAACCCATGATCATAGTGTTGCAAGAGCATAGATGCTAAAGATAGTTTATCCTGTATGCTCAAACTTTCATGACATCCCAAACAACGGCTTAGTTGAACATAACTTATATGCTGCTGCATCTGCTTTACCTATGAATAATAATAATAATAATAATAATAATAATAATAATAATAATAATAATAATAATAATAATAATAATAATAATAATAATAATAATAATAATAATAATAATAATAATCACAGAAAAAACATTGTTAATTAAGATAAAGTTTATCAATATAAGGTGCCATATGTTAATACTTCAAACTATAAAGTAAATATTATATCAAATGTTAACTATTTTGTGAAACTGATGAGAAATTATGATTTTAATAATTTGAGTGCTCGATTCTACAACACGTTATTTATTTTTATTTTCTCTACCACATATACAGTAGATAGAGAAGGTATTGCATTCTATCCAAAAATTCGATACTAAGATTTCACCAGAAATATATGTTTTAAAGTACCCTAAATCATCCCAGAAATGCTCTTCTAGTAAAATATTGTGTGCATGTGCATGTGTGTGTGAGCAGACAATTAAAATATGAAAAATAGGTGTTCAATTCACTAATACATAATGTTCAATTAATTGGTATTTAAGTTCAGCATACTCCAAGATTTACATGAAGATTTTCAAGAAAATCCCTCCATCCCAGACTATCTTATATGTGGAACATTTTTTGAAAATTACAACTTTTAAAAATTGGCTCTAATGATTGATTAAAATAGCATACTTTTAAGATATTAATTAGAGCTTCTTGAGTTACCTGCCTTACAATGTTTATAAAATTACTTGAGCTTTTTGCCATGCTTGCTCTATGGCCTTCTTCAGGAAGTGATAAGCTTCACCTACCAGGCAGTATATATATCTCCAGGCAGAAGGGCAGGGCTAAATGGTGCTGTCCAATGGGAAACCGGTGTTCTGTAATTGGTTCAGCAGAGAGGTGCTAACGATGTTAAAACTGTTTCCTCTAGCTCTATGATGTTTGAGTGCTTTTGTCCACAATGTACTGAGTCCTAGGCCATTATGTCTTTTAAAATTGTTTGGCTGTGATTTAATTTCTATTGCTTCTTTTGTAAGTCTATCATAATAAAGATCACTACGGTGTAAAACCGTGGCCTCATCAAATAAAATCATGTGGTCGTTGTTTAAGCTGTACTGGGCCACTGCTGACTTCTCTGGTTGAAGTAGTCTAAGGTTTTGTTTATTTTTATTATTATTATTCTTTTTTGTAATTTACGTCCTCCAACGTTAAGTCATATCGGACGATAAATGGAATGGGTGAAAAGATACTCTAATAAGCCCAGGGTCCATAGGGATTAGAGTTACCCGACATTCGTCTTACAGGATAAGGGAAAACCTCACCCTGACTGAGATTCAAACTCAGGACCTCTTGAACGTGAGGCAGACTCGCTACCATCTACGATACAGAGGCGGGCAGGTTTTGTTTATGTTCCACACAAATGTCCATGTAAAGGGTTGCCTGGGGTGGAGAGATTTTCTTAAGAAGATCTTTGTGTCGCACTTTTGTATTGGAAAACGTTGAACTTAAAGACCAAGTTTAGTTTTTAAAGACACGTGCACATATGTGCACCTTTCTAAAAAATTTGCTTTTTGAAATCTCTGTTTAAATAGATAGAGTCAACATGAAAAATTCAATGCCATGGCCGGGATTTGAACCACGGAACTCCTGGTTTCCGTCCAGTCGCTCTAACCCATTTAGCTACCATGGCTAACTTGCCGTCATGACATTAAATTCTCCATTTGACTTGTATATTTCCACGGTAAACTACTAGGGGCTCTCAAATTCGAGATACACCATTTGTGGCGAAATGATTAATTTCCATCAATTGATTAAAATAATAAGAGTTAAATGATGAAGCCTGGAACTCAAGTACTTACGATAGTAAGTCACCACAAATGGTGTATCTCAAATGCGACAGCCCCTAGTGGTTTACCGGAGAAATATATGAGTCAAATGGAGAATTTAATGGCATGACAGCAAGTTGGCCATGGTAGCTCAATGGGTTAGAGCGAATGGACGGAAACCAGGAGATCAATGGTTCAAATCCTAGCCATGGCATTGAATTTTTCATGTTGACTCTATCTATCAAAACCCTTAGCCTATTTGCAGCTAGTGTGAAGAAATGATTAATTTTCATCAATTAACTAAAAAAATCTCTGTTTAAATTTTTGAGTGGAATGCAATACTGTCCCTACTTATTTTAAGTGATTAGTAGAGAAAGTAAAAATAGTTGAAGAATTTAAAAAATTCTTGTACCTGTTCCAATAAATCTTTCAATTAAATTGTGTTCTCCTTCTGTTCAACCGCAAGAAAATTTACTTTGTTGATGCACCTTATACAAGAAATGTAACATAGGACTCAATGTTTAGTGAGATTTTTTAAATTGCTTATTAAACTTAACATTTTTATTAAGTAAGGTGGATCATCAACTCCACCCCCTCCATCATTATGGATAATTATCCATAACCTCAATATTGAGGTTCACTTGTATGACTCATTGTTGCACCCTGCATCAACATATTATTTTATCACTACTGACTAAGGGGGAGAAAAGTATTTTTACACCTGCATATGCTATTCAGAAAAAGAGCATGTAGAGGTAAATTTAATTAACACTGCAAGTAATCTATGGAAAACTGTCACTAGCATAGGCAAAGATTTACTACAAACATTATCATCACTGATTCTACACATTTCTAAATTTTAAGAACACAGATGCCCTGCTCACAAATTAGAGAGTACGGACATTAAATCTCTTTCAATGTGGAAAGAGGCTTATCTAGCTCTTTGTGGAAGAAAACGTTTTAAGGTTTTAGAGTAATGGCTAAACAACTGAATAGCACCGAGATTTAACTGTATTGGAACACCACAGTGAAGCGAAAATAGGAAAGTGAAGCAGATGTGTAATAAATACGACTCATCTAAAAATTAATAACCTGAATAGCAAATTTTATGTTAAACAGATCTTGCTTCACTTACCGAAGATGAAAATTCCATATCTTTTAGTCCAACAGCAACCTTAATTCTACTTATGAAGTCTTTTGTGCGGTCAGATGGCAACAGTGGAAGAAACATTTTGAGATCCGATGTGCAACAAGGTTTATCACCAAAATTATTGAAGTATTTCATCAACAGATCTACTATGTCACCTAAACAGATGAATAAGTTTTAATTACACTAATTACAAACTGATTACAAGGTCTGTTCAAAAAATTCCGGAACTTTGTCCACAAAATTATTCTAATCTTACCTTTTACTTGTGCAAGGTCTCCTTCAAAATATTCTCCCCCACAATTTATACACTGCTCTCAACTGCTTCCACTTTCGAAAGCAGTCTTGGTACATCTCTTTCTAGTTCACGCAAAGTGCTGTTCATTTATCTTGTCTATCACAGCAAATCTTCATCCTGTCAACAGGGTTTTCAACTTTGGAAACAAAAAGTCTCATGTGTGTTTGGAGGAATTTAGTAACAGTGACGTCAAAATTAATATAAAATTATTTGTGGTTGGTTTATTGACACTCGTCACTTACTTTTTCATATATTTATGAGAGACTAGTTTCAAAGGCCCTGGCCTCCATTTTCAATCTCTGGGAAGAGATTGAAAATGGAGGCCAGGGCCTTTGAAACTAGTCTCTCATAAATATATGAAAAAGTAAGTGACGAGTGTCAATAAACCAACCACAAATAATTTTATATGAAAAAGTCTCATCCCCAGTTATGATTCCCTTAAGGAACATCTTGTTCTCATTTGCACAAACTAGAAGCACTTCATGGATTGCAAGGCACTGGTCTTGACTCATAAGCTGTGGGATGAACTTGATGGCAACACAATGGATTCCAAGATCGTGTGAAAGGATATCATGATATGAACCAACTGAAATGTTACATTCTTCTGCAATTTCTCGAACAGTTAATCTTCAACTGGCACACACAATTTTGTTGATGTTCCTGACATGAGCTTCATTGGTAGACATCAAAGGGTGTCCTGAACAAGGATCACCTTTAACTTCTGTTCGGCTATTTTTAAACTATGTAAACCACTCATAACACCAAGCATGGCTTAAGCATGATCACTGTAGGCTTCCTGCATCATTTGGTATGCTTCTGTAACAGTTTTCTTGAGTTCCACACAAAATATAATGCAGATGCATTGCTCCTCTAATTCTCCATCTCAAAATTAGCAAGCTGTGTAACACAATATTCTATTCAATACAGAACTGAACAATAACAGACATACAATATTAAAATACTGGCAGTTACCGATTAAAACGACATGTGCTAATGCCATTTCCCCCAACACTCCATTGGCGTGATTAGGAAAATTCTGGATTTTTTGAACAGACCTTGTATTGTAGTTTTGCTAAATATATTCAATAATATTCATTTATAAGCATAGCATAGAAGTTAAGAAAAGCTAAAGCACTGTTGTAATACTCAGTAAAGAAACAGTACAAGTAAATAGATTGTTATTCTTCTGAATACATTCTGTATGTAATTCCACTAAAATGTGTATCATAAGAGTTAGAACAGCTTAGAGTTGAATTAATTTATTACAAGATACCTGGATGGAAGTACATAGGAGAAGAAATGCTTACCCAACAGATACTCTGGATTTTCTCCTCTGTCTTTCAGCTGTTTATAAAATTCTAAGAAAGCCAAATAAGGCCCACGCAATCGCCTTGAGAGCGCTTCATTTTCAGATAGAACAAGCATTAGAAAATCTTTACACATTTCTAAAGTATTGTCAGCAACTTGCCACCTTGCATCAATATTACCATCACCAGATGAAGAAAGCAGTGTATTGTCTGCTTTATCACATTCGCTCTGACCTGAATCTATCAAAGCCAGGGCAGATGTAAAGTAGTCCTTATAATATGACCAGCAATCCAGACTGTAACATTAAATTATACAAACATTACTAATATGCTTCATGAAGAAAATATTTATGGTCATTCAACTGTAAGCTACAGCTAGTATATTTATCCTTTAAGGCATATCCTTTGTAATGTACATTAGTTTGCTAGTAAGCAAAATGTGTAACCACAAGAAACTTTTGTATTTTTTTATAAATGAGAAGTATTTCACTTGTTTAAGAAACTTAAACTGGTAGTCTTAAAGCAACATAAAGAAATCAAAATATAATTTTGTGGATTTTTTTAGTGTAAATGTAAAACAGGTGTTTCATCACTAGGGACAGATTTTAATGCAAATACATATTTTTCTCTGTACAGAAAGTATTGTACAGAAGATAAGAAAGTTCACCTCAAAACTTTATTATTGGTCACTAAAATCATTAGTTCAATGCTAACGTACAATCAGCCTTTCTTTTACACAGATGTGACACTTTAAGTCTTCCTTGAAGTCTCTGTAGCACGCACTTTTTGTGCTGCCATAATCTTTCTGGCCTATGCACCGGTCCACCTATAACGTAGAGCTACACACCAATTCTGAATACAACTCTGATATTCACATGTACTGCTTTGCTGCCAGTTCCACCGCTTGGCGATCTCACACTCAGCTCAAAGCACCACATTACTTTCACTATTACTCACAATACTGTACTACTCACACTGAATCTGTTGGTCTTGCAATGGCTTTTATATACCTGACAGCCACAGTACATGTTTCTGGAACTAGAAGCCTCTGGAATTGAAGTCATGAAAAGGCCTTTTGCATAGTAATAGTACGACTGGCTTCTTGACATCAGCTATTCTTGAAAGCTTGTTTATTTCTCATGGCAACTTGCTACCTCTTCATTTCATCAGCCAATAGCTGACCTTGAGCGCATGTTAATTTCTCATGGCAGACTTGCATAATCTTCTTCTTCTCGAGTGGCGCTACAGCCCCTTCTGGGCCTTGGCCTCCTTCAGCAGGTGCCTCCATTCCTCTCTATTTTCAGCTCTCTTCCTCCACCCTCGTATTCCCAATATATGTTGTGTGTCTCTCTGTATGGCATCTTCCCATCTCATTCTCGGTCTTCCTACTGCTCTTGTGTTGTAGAATTTACCATTAAGGACTCTTTTTGGTATTCTTCCTTCTTCCATTCTTATTATATGACCTGCCCATCTCATCCTCCTGATTTTAATATCCTGAACAATATTTATATCTTTATATATGCTGTACAATTCTTCATTCCATCTTATACGCCATTGCCCTCCTTCCTGTATTGGTCCATATATTTTCCTCAGAATCTTTCTTTCAAAAGTTTTTAGGGCATCTTCCAAATTCTGTGTCAATACCCATGTTTCACTTCCATAGCACAGTACTGGTTTTATTAATGTTTTGTATAACCTAATTTTGTTGTTCCTATGGATTTGTTTAGATCTAAGTATTGCGTGAAGTGAGTAATAAACTTTATTAGCCATTAAGATTCTTGTTTTTATTTCTTCCGATTCATCGTTATTGTTGTTAATTATTGTTCCCAGATATTTAAAGTTCCTTACTATATCTATGTTATGTTGGTCCATTTCCAGTGTTCCTGTATACTTTCTTCTCCTACTTTGTATCATGGCTTTTGTTTTAGATATGTTAATTTCCAGGCCTATTGTTTTTGCTCCTTCTTTTAATTCTCTGTATGCTTCAGATACTGCTGTCCTCGTTCTTCCCATTATATTAATATCATCTGCGTACCCTATTAATTGTACTGACTTATAGAAAATTGTTGAGTTTGTTCGTACGTGCATTTGTCTAATAACATATTCCAATGCTATGTTAAAAAGGGTAGGTGCCAGCCCATCTCCCTGTTTCAAACCGCAATGTACTTCAAACTCATTTGTTATACTTGTTCCTATTTTAACATGGTATTTGAGCTCTACCATTGTTGCTTTCGTTAAACTAATCAGTTTCTTTGGTATTCCAAAACTTCCCATTATAGAGAGTAACTTCCCTCTTTTAATGCTGTCATACGCTTTTTGGAAATCTATAAATATTTGATGTATTTCGATATTATGCTCCCATGCTTTTTCTAATATATTTTTAACTATGAATATCTGGTCAATGGTTGATCTCCCAGGCCTAAAGCCTGCCTGATACTCCCCAATTATACTTTCTGTGTATTTCTGAAGTCTATTATTTATGAGTGAAGTTAATATTTTATAGCCTGTACATAACAATGAGATTCCCCTATAATTTTGGCACTGTAGTTTGTCTCCTTTATTTTTGTATATAGGTACTATTAAATTTTTCTTCCAGTCTGTTGGTATCCTTTCTTCTTCCCATATCTGTGTAATTAACTCATGCATTGCTTTTAATAATGTCTGTCCTCCCCTTTTATACATTTCGGCCGGAATGCCATCTATACCTGGTGATTTATTATTTTTCATCTTCTGAATGGCTATCGCTACATCTAATTGGTCTGGTGGTTCATCTTCCGTCTGCAACTGTTTTGGTTCTATTTTGCTTCCTTGTTCTGGTGTTAATTCCATATTCCGTTCTTCTATGGGGGTGTTCAGGAGTTCTTGAAAATATTGTTTCCATCTGTTCCTTATTTCTTCTTCATTTGACACTATTTCATTGTTTCTTCCTCTTATTAAGTTTGTTCGTGGTTTGAATTCCTTATTAATCATTCCCACTTCTCTGTATGCTTTTTTAAATTGTTTGGTTTTGATATTTTCTTCAATTTCTGTTATCTGTTTATCTAAATAAATTCTTTTCTTCCGTCTACATAGCTTATCTGCTGTTTTCCGCAGCTTCTCATATTCTCCTCTTTTTTGTCTTGTTGGCCTTTCTATCCATTTTTTATATGCCCCATTTTTCTCATCTATTGCTTTTTTACATTCTTCATCAAACCATTGTTTATTACCTTTCTTTGGTTCATATCCAACTATCTGTTCTGCTCCTTCCCAAAAAACTTTCTTCATTTTTATCCATTTTCCTTCTATTGTGCTTGATTCCATACTTTCAAGTTCTTCCTTTATATATTGTTGATACTTTTGGATAGTTTCTTTGTTTTGAAATTCTTCTATATTAAGTTTCTTTGGAACTTCAACTCGTTCCGTTTTCTTATAGGAGATTTTACTTCTAAATTTAATCTTGACCAAAAAATGATCACTATCACAGTTTGCTCCTCTGCATGATTTCACATCTAGTATATTTCTCGCATTTCTTTTGTCAATCAAAACGTGGTCTATCTGGTTGTTTGTTAATCCATCTGGTGACTTCCACGTATGCTTATGTATCTCTTTATGCGGATAACATGTGGAGGCTATGACCATATTCTTCCCAGCTGCAAAAAGCACTAATCTCTGTCCGTTATCATTTGACGTTTGGTGTAAGCTATGTCTTCCTATTGTTCCTCTGTATATCTCTTCTCTGCCCACTTTTGCATTTAAGTCACCCATTATTATTTTAATGTCATTCATCGGACATTCATCATATATTTCCTCCAATTCCTGGTAAAACATTTCCTTTTCTACTTCTGTTTTTTCTTCCGTAGGGGCATGCACATTTATAAAGCTTACATTGAAAATCTTTGTTTTTATTCTTAAAGTACATAGTCTTTCATTAATGGGCTTGAAGTCCAATATATTCTTTTTGATTTTACTATCTACTATGAAGGCCACGCCAAATTCCCTTGTTCCTTTCTCTTTACCACTATAAAACAGTGTATGGGATCTTATGTCCATTATATCTTTCCCCTACCATCTTGTCTCTTGTAGTGCAGCCACATTAAGTCTATATTGTTGTAACTGGGAAATTAATGTTGCCAGTGTTCCACTTTTGAGAAGTGTCCTAACATTCCACGTACCAAAATTCAAATCCAGTTCCTTAGCCAGTCGTTTCCGTTTATTCAGTCCAATCCGAGGCTCCGCCGTTGGCTTCTCAACATGATTTGTTTTACGGTGTGGGGTCGTTAGCCCCACGCCCAACCCCCAACCTGGAGGACCAGGTCCCACATTTATATCCCCTGGGACAGGGTGGCCCAGTTATACCCCCAGGCACTGGGTACTCATTTTAGTCACCTTTTACGACATGCATGAGCTGCAGTGGGGTTATTCTTTACCCCCGGCCACCACACGGGGGGACTTGCATAATCACCATGACAATATCACTTGGTATGTATTGGTCCGAGTGGTTCAGTTGGTTAGGAACTGGCTTACTGATACCAAGGTCACGTGTTCAAACTCATCATACAGCAATGTTTTTAAATGTGCTTGAAAGGGCATGTCAGTACATTTACTAGCACGTAAAAGGAATTCCAGCATACCAGTGGTTCTGATATGATTCTGGCAATTGGCAGCATCATTGACAAACAAAATATTTATTTATTTACTTGCTTTGTGAGTTAATTACTAAACAATAATTAGTTACAACAATATAAATAGTATTTTAAGTTGCCAATACTGGGTGTATTTTGTTAATAAGATATGAAGATGGTGTAAATGAGTTTCTTAAATTGAGTTCAAGAATGCTGGGTATACTTATATATAATATTACACTTAGTTTTAAGTTACTGTTTAGTATTTATAAAAATGTAATCTACAAATTTACACAAAGTAACCCATTTCAAACATTCAATCGTTAATAGTTTCAGAAATTCATACCTGCAAATTTCCTTCAGGTTCGCAATTGTTTTCCAGTTGAAACTTTGGGATATTCATTTTAGTGGTGTGGTGGAGAACTCATTTTTGTATAACATTCGAAAAATAAAAGTGAGCAATAATGTTTAAGTTGCAGATGTATATCCTAACTCTTCAATATTAAAGATAAAATTATGATAAGAAAAATGTCATAATTCCACTATATTTTTTGTGCACATAGAAATTATACAATATTGCCTTAAATTTTTATTTTATGTTAATATGACTTAATACTTTTATATTGGCATATTTATGTGCATATTATGGAAGCCTTCAAATACATAGATATTAAAGGGATTATTAGAAAATAAAATTTTTTAACCCTATTCATCACTATGCTAATATTTTCATGCACGTTTTGTCCTTTACCACGAACTTGGTAGCACTCCAGTGAGGACTCAAATCCAACTAACCCAAAACTCAAATTATGGCCAATGAATTCTACACTTAGCCAACTAGGTTACAAGCCTAAGGACAGGTAATTACACCTTTAAAGACACAGCACATATAAAGTTTGAACTATCAATTATGTTGAACATAATCTGGTCTTTAAGATTCTAAAACAAAAATATCTAAAATGTTATATTCACTTAATTTTCTCTACCTATCATTGTTTATCTTTGTACAGTTTCTACCATTTAATCTTACAAAAATGTTGAATGAGATAAAACTTTTCAGAAATATTTCTTACACATTTCGTTGTAGGTACCAGGGGAACAAGGTAAGCAGAATCAATAGTTATATGTTTAAAGGCAGGAAGCCTTAAGCTAGCCTTAAATATCCATACTCCTTTCATGAAACTGCCATAAATAAATGAATAATGAGTGTACTTAAAAAAAATGACAAGGTTCTGAAAATTTCAAACTAATGAATACTTTCAGAAACTATTTGTAGTTGGTTTATTAATATTCGTCACTTACTTATTTATATTTATGAGAGACTAGTTTCAAAGACATTCGCCTCCATTTTCAATCTCTTTCCAACTGGCATCTGTTGTTGTCTGCTCTCTCTGGTGGTGGAACTATGAACTTCTTTGTCAATTTATCTACTGGTGGGATTTCAAAGTTCATTACGCGATCCTTATTTTTCCATATGAATATGTTCTCCCATGTTGTCAATTTATTTTGGTTTATCATTCCTTTTAATAATTTTGGATTTGGATCAATGTCAATGTCTCCAAACATATATAACTAATGAATACTATATATATTTTGAGCCTAATAATTTAAACAAAGTAATTTCTCAGAAACTATTTGTAGTTGGTTTATTGATACTCGTCACTTACTTGTTTATATTAATGAGAGACTAGTTTCAAAGGCATTCGCCTCCATTTTCAATCTCTTTTCAACTGGCATCTGTTGTCTGCTCTCTCTCTGGTGGTGGAACTATGAACTTCTTTCTCAAATTATCTACTGGTGGGATTTCAAAGTTCATTACCCGATCCTTATTTTTCCATGTGAATATGTTCTCCCATTAACTTTAAAGAGAGTCAATTAAAGACACTAAACAACACTTACTTTTAAATTTTTCCGGAACATGTTTCTGAGGCTTTGCCTCTATCATCAGCCGGCTCTCGACTGGTTCTCATTGGTGTAGTTGACGATATTTTGTCACAGGTCTCCTCTGGTGGCGGTTCAAGAAACTTGCTGTTTTCAACACTTCCAAGAAAGGAAATGTTCTCCCACGTTGTCAATTTATTTTGGTTTATCACTCCTTTTAATAATTTTGGATTTGGGTCAAAATTTTGACGTCACTGTTACTAAATTCCTCCAAATACATATAAAGTAATTTCTGATTGAAAACTGTTTTATTGTTTTTCAAAATATTCTCCTTTATGATCAATACACTTTTGCATCAGCATGAACCATTTGTCAAGCATTTATTCCAGTCTTCTTGAGATACCTACAAAACATGGTTTTTGAAGGCATCAACAGATTCTTCTGTCGACGAAAATCGTTGTCATTCAATTGTCATTCAATTCAATGGTGTGCAGCTTATGTGTGGTGACGTTTTGTTTTCATGGAATAAAGTCAAAAGTAAAAATGAGAGAAAAAGTTAGGTTATACGAATATCAATGAAGGTTTGAAAGTTTCGTTAACTATATGCCCTAGGACTTTGAACCATTTGAACCATTACACATGTATCAACATATTGACAATGGAATGCTCCATGAACTGCCAGAAACATAAAATATGTTCAGCTGTCCCTAGAGATGGATGGAGAGCATTTTTGGCACTACCTTCAATGGCAAAGTAATCTCCCAGATATTCCGTGTACTTTCAGCACAACCTGTAAAGGCAAAGTGATGTCCAAAATATACAGCACTTTTAAGATGTAAAAACATACTACTGAAATCCTTCTTGCTAAATTTAAAATCATCATAGGTTTTATATAAATCATCCTGTCCTTAAAAGTGTTCTTTGACACATTATTTAAAATGTGAGCTTTGCCAGTAGGTATCCATTTATAGTTATTAAGGGCTTTTTTTATGATACTACTTTGGCCTTCAAAAAATATTTTCATAATCTCACCTAAAGGGAATTCCAGTGCCATTTATCTACACTTTTTGCATTTCACATTGTTACCAGGCTTTGTATCATGAGGAAATTTTGTTGTTGACAAAACAGCGGACAGAAGTCATTCCTGTTCTCTAAGTAGTGTAAGCAGAACTTTTGCAGTTATTCACAACATGTCAGTTTTGCAAGCAAGCTGATCCCATTCAATCACTTGATGCGGATAGGAAATATGTCAGCTTTTAGATGACCTGCTGTCCCTTTTACCATACTTGGACATTACAGTATTCCTTTAACATCTACAAGGATCATGTTGAAAGTTGTGAGCAACCCCTTGTTAAAATTCAAAATCCAACAATGTAACCAACAGAATTGCAAGATTGTAATCTTTTACAACTCTTGTTGCCACACTGTGATGTCATTAGCTTCTATCACATGACCACAGGCAGTATTTCCAAAATGGCCCGCATCAATGTTTCAGTTCGAAAGTGTGCTGTAATTGAATTCCTTATTATGATTATGTATAAAGAGGGAAAATTTGCTCTGAATTTCACCTCAGATTTCAATCTGCCTATGGAAATGTCTGCATGGCTGCTAGCAGTGTTAGGAAATAAGTGAAGCATTTCAAGATGAGAAAATGAATATGCAACATGAGCCTCATAGTAGTCGCCTGCACACTGCCTCCATAGATTGCAACAAGGAGAGATCATTAGAGTAGAGAGATGTATCACTGCAGATAACATCACTGCACATCTTGCAATAGTACATGGTGCAGTGCAAGAAATGATACAAAGTTTAGGTTATTGAAAAGTATGTGTCCATGGGTCTCACATTTATATATCGAAGACCACAAACTTCAGAGAAGAACTATAACCAGAGATTTCAAAATGAAGGTGATGATTTCTTGACAAATACTGTCACAGTCACTGAAAGCTGATTTCATCATTATGAGCCTGAAACAAAATACCAGAGTATGGAATGGCACCATTTGGATTCCCCATCAAAGAAGAAAGCAAAGACTGCAGCATCTGCTGGAAAGGTTATGATAGCAACTTCTGGGATGCACAGAATTGCATTCTGATAGATTTTCAAGAAACTAGACAACCATAAATGCTGCCTGCTATATCCAGACATTTTGGAAGATCTGTTGTGAACTGTGTGATAAGCACCCTGGAAAGATCATCCTGCAACAGGATAATGCTCATCCTCACACTCCCTGCATCACAATGTAGAAGATCATATTCTCCCTAGAGTCCCAACTTAGTACCATATGACTGCCATCTTTTTGGTTCTGTTAAGGAACAGATGTGAGGCCAACACGAAATGGTGGAAGATATTAAAAAAGCACTGCGTCAGTGTCTTTGTGCAGTTAGAACAGAGTCCTATTGTAAGGGTATTTTAAAACTTGCAGAACATTGGGAATACGTGTGCAAAGAAATGGAGACTATTTTAGTTAATTGATGGAAATTAATCATTTCTTCACACTAGCCATATAGAGGCTAAGGTTTTTGATGGATACACCACAAATGGTGTATCTCGAATGCGAGAGTCCCTAGTGGTTTACCGGGGAAATATACGAGTCAAATGGAGAACTCAATGTTGTGACGGCAAGTTGGCCATGGTAGCTCAATGGGTTAGAGCGACTGGACGGAAACCAGGAGATCTGTGGTTTAAATCCCGGCCAGGCATTGAATTTTTCATGTTGCCTCTATCTATCAATGGAGACTATGTTGAAAAGTGAAAAAAAAGTCTGTATATTAAAATTATACAGTTTACCTAAAAAATAATGGTGAGATGTTTTAAAAATTGTTGCTCACTACTTTCAGCATGACCCTCGTATGTTCCCATACTTATCACTCATTTTAGTGAGTTCTTGGCTTCAGTCCTCAAAACCTGAACATTTCGTACTTCTTTCACCATTGTACTTCTTAATTTCTTACTGTAGTAGTTGTGGTATGTGGCATTCGTGTTCAAACTAGATGCCCTCAATTTGAATGAGAGAATATCATACTTTGTACACTATGCACACTGTACTTTCATTCTTCCTCAGCAATAGCAACTTCCTTAGAAGATGCTCTAATTGCATTTCTTCCTTCTCTTTGTTGTAACATAAACACTATTTATCAGTAATTTCAACCTGAAAGACATTAATAACAGTGAAGCTTATAATAATTTGAAAATTACTTAAGTCACTTTTTTAACCAGCTTCACTTATACTTTTAAAAGTTCAAAAACTTCATGTTTCGAGAGCTATTGCTATCATTCACAGCTGAAGCTTAACTGCTACTGATAGCATCAATAATGCTAAAATCAGAAGCAGGTGAGACGAATTTGTTGAAACTATACACTGGCAGATTTCAAAACTCATAATTTTGAGTTTGTGTTTGGTGAGGAAGGTGGACAATTTTAATGAGTGGATGGCAAGTTTAATTAGTTATATTTACATCTATTTCATGAAAACTCCCAAAAAAGTGCAGCAACTGCAGATTTATCTACTTGTTTATACACTGCAAAAGTTTCATTAGTACAGATTTGGAGGTTCTTTTTTGTTTCATCTGCATACATTATTGCAAACTTTGCAGATTCTGGATTTGCAACTCTCAGGTCTTCGGAGAGCACATATTCCACATAAAAATGGTTGAAAATTAGTAAAGTCTCCTAGATAGTCACACTGGTATGAACTCCTAAACAATCTTTAAACTTCCTTACATAGTACTTAAAAACCACAAAATAATCAGTATTTGCAAATTTTCCATCCATCTATACCCAGCTATACATGGTAGTATATAGTGTAGAGCTATAACAAACTACTGTGCCTACCACAATTCTTTAAAAAGCTCTGCAAAATTACAAAATGTTTCCAAGAAAGATATCTAGTCTTGAAAACAAAACTATTTTGAAAATGCTGATGCAATTTGTGGGTCGTTCCAAGAACTTTGCCACATGAATAGATTCAGGTTTAATTAACCACACTTTTTATAAGTTATCCAGGAGATATTTTAAAGATATATCTCCATCCTCAACCATATCTTCATCCCTCTAAATAAGTGGTACATACATTAACAAATTGATTAGATGCTTTGAACACTCTTTTTGATTTGCTTTCTTAAGATTGTTTAGGACATGATCTATGAAAAATGTCTGTAAAACAATCCTAGGTCATTCACTGACCTAAGACAGTTTTTCAGACATCCTTATTAATCTCTTATTTGTATTAAATGCTTTACTGTGTTCAGTTCTTCTTACTTTCATGAAAGGGCTGTGAGACATTACTAATGTCATGTCACAATAATACAACAATGTATGCCTTCATATTTCCTTTCTGTGAAGTTATAAGTAAATGTTTATTTTTAGAAGAAAGAAAACCATAAGCCTTTAAAAAGTATAAAATAAAATATTATTAGCATTAAATAAAAGTGGACCCTTTATTAATTTTTTCTTTCCTATCAGCTATTTAAATCCTTCATGAAGTTAATAACAATAGTAAAAACTTCACTGGAAGAGAGTTATATGCATAAATCTTAATCTTGATGCCCAATGGTCAAAAGAGGAGCTTTCATTACTTGTCTGAATTCCCATAAACTTTATTAATAACTTGACATTAAAGCTTTAACTTTACAAAACTGTACTTACTTTTCTCTTAGTAAAAGTTTATAAAGAATATTAGTTTCTTTCCATCTCTTCAGTTTCATCATTAAACCAGCTCTTTTTAATGGTACAAAGACGTAAGACACAAGTTTTTCACCTAGAGGTCCCTCCACAACCTGTAGAGCTTCTTCATATTTACCCTGAAAATAAATTTAATTTACAGCATATTTGATAAACATATACTCCATTTATTTACTTATTTATTTAGTGCTAAGTAATTACTAATGATAATATGGGATGTGATAAGAGGTATGCTTCCAGACCAGCTTTAAGTTTAAATAATTGTTGCAGCACCATCCAGATTAGTTTCAAATCCTAACAGTACAACCCATCTTAACCAAACTAAAGGAGACAGAATCATTTTGGATAATGCATTTTTTCCTGCCTTCCTTTTTTATTTTTTATTTTGTACTCGATAGCAACAATTCTGTGGAGCAGAAGAAAAAGCAAATTGTATTTCAAATGCATATAATATTGTATCCTTTTGTTCTTTCCATTGATGTATCCCACTTCATGTACAATGATCAATGGATGAAAAAATAAACAAAAAAGCAAGGCAACTTAAAAACAAAACGTTTGGTGTTGATATTACTGTAATTCAATATTTCCTGTTTATATTTTTGCTTACTTTTTACTGAAATTTTAAGTACAAATAAATCAAGCTGACCAACCCCAAAATAAAATAAGAACGAATGTGCGTGCAAACGGTAACACTTGTTTTAACTATAATATTATTTGAAATATGAGGTAGGCAGTGAGGATTAATGGCAACATTGTCAGTGACAATTGTTTTTTTCATTCTTTCTTTCCTTTTTTTCTGTCCTCTCTGTTAAAGTGTTGAGCAGTTTGGTTAAGCAGGGTTTTATTGCATCTTCTTTTTGTTTCACCTTAACCCATTATTAAATACAAATGTCTGTATGTAAAGCATTAGTATGAATGAATGCTTTATTTACTTCTAAAAATATCACATTTTACACATGTGTTTTTTTTTTTTTTTTTTTTTTTTTTTTTTTAAATTTACGTCCTCCCAACGTTAAGTTATATTGGACGATGAATGGAATGGATGAAATGATGCTCAAATGAGTCCGGGGTCCATGGAGCTTAGAGTTACCCGACATTCGTCTTACAGGATAAGGGAAAACCCCGAAAAAACCTTATCCAGGTAACTCCCCTGACCAAGATTCGAACTCAGGACCTCTTGAATGTGAAGCAGACATTCTACCACCATGCTACCAAGGCAGGCTACAAATGTGTTCTTTGTACAAAGAGGTGATTCCTATTGATGGACTCTAACATCCTGCTTGTTTATGTATAATGGATACATCCTTTTCCTTAATCTCAGTAATTTTATACTTCTACCCCTTACTTCATTTATTTCTTACCCTTTATTTAATCATATTTTCCATGAATCATTCTTTAGCCTTATTAGCTTTCTTCCACTGGTTCAACCTTCCCTTCATTCTTTCCTAATATTTCAAAATAATTTTAAAACCAAACCTCAAAATTATTTTTATTCCACTTTGGTTTCTGCACATTCATTTAGAGAATGCAAATTGCTAGCTCAATTGGACAATTCCTTTGTAACTATTTGTGTGCTTATTTAAACCGTCTTGTAATGTTCTTTTCTTTATAAATTTTAACTTAATATAAAAATACTGGAAGGTTGATGGGTTTATATTTCTTTGGTTCTTTGTAACTGTAATAACACACTTTATCTCCAAATGTTATCAAACACTGCCTCAAATTAATAAAGTCAAATCAAAGTCAATAAATAATCTGGTGAAAGTTTTCACTGAATCAAAAGGATAACTAAACTATTATCTAAACTAAGTAATGCTTTAACTAAACCACAGGGCAAATCTCCTGGATGTCCTCAATCAGTTCTTGATCTTGCTTTCTTGTTTTTGCAGTCTTGGTACCATGGGTACTCTGCTATGTACATCCATTTGATTTTGTTGAATACCACTCCTTCGCCAGCTTGACTCAATGATGTTAGTGTGGACATTTTTTTTGGGGGGGTCCAAAACATACAGGCTGCAATTTACAGTTAAGTGGGTTGCAAAACCCTCAACCATTAAGCCATTGTATCTACCCCAGCAGTCATGAAAAAACAGTGTGAGTGAAGCAGTGTGTCAATATCTTCTTGATTCGCTTTTGTGCGATAGCCAGCAGGTGAAAGACAACTTATACTTACATACAATACAGTTAAATCTCGATATACTTACATAGTTTATTGAATAGCGAGGACCAAACAGAATATTCGTTTTCACAATAAACAATAAAGATGCTTACTTCAAACAATGTGATATGGCAACCAGAAACACACAGAAGAAGTTATAACAAGAGATAATGACTTGACAATGAGATTTAAACACAGAGCTACAGATTAAACAAAAAGAGCTGAAGTTAATAAAACAAAGATGATAAAAATGGGAAGTATGAAAGATAAAAAGTAAAAATACAACCTAATAATTTCTCAAGTAGAAGAATGAAAAGGAATAAAAGCATTTTAGAAGATTTAGGAGTTTTAATGAAGAGATTAGGAATCAATATGAAAGTTTCAAATTATAGGATGCATTATGAATTTATGAACTGGGAAATTGAATGGCAAAAGAAACATCTTTTATATTAAACATCTATTTATATTAACAAGAACCTGTCATACAAACAAAGAGAAAAAATAACTGAAGAAAGAAATAAAGTGATAGAAAAAAATACAATGCATTCATAAGACATCTCAAACTGTGGATTAATGGATGAGCAGAAGAGGAAAAACGTGACCTACAGTCTGATTTTTAAAAGAAGATACGTGAAGGTCCTCTGTTTCTTCACGTGAGGTTCCGCAATGCTGCCCAACAGCAGACAGGAAGTAATGCAGATATCCCCTTTCTTTATCCTCTCAAAACTTGAAACATAAACAAGGGTTCAAGCTATCAGAGTATGTGATTCACCAGTGTAACCAATCTGGCAAACTTTGTTTACGTTACCATAGCAATGACCTTCCCCTCTTACTCTTCACATCCCTTGCTTGATGACCTTCATGTATCTTCTTTTAAAAATCAGACGGTAAGTGACAATAACATAATAAAACAATAACCCAAACAATACGAGGCAAGGACGGGAACTAAATCTCAGCAGGAAACAAAACTGACAGGGCAACAAAACTGCAAGGAATCTAGCAATATCACTGCAGTCATACATGTGGAACAAACAAAGCCACATCAATTAGTGGCTGTGCTTTGTCATCCAGAGGAAATAACCAGAGAGCAGATATATGGAGAGAATTGCAACATGTGTGGGTGAAGATAGTGCTAACAGTAGAGAAGGGGGGGAAATGATTCAGAAATGTAAATCAGTGGAACAAAAAGGAAAATAAGTTAGACACCTAAGTGAGAAATATTTAGTATAAACAGCATAGAGGAGAGGAGACACAAGAAATAGTCAACGAAAGAGGACAAAAAGTAATTGCAATAGGGCAAGTGCAGAGTGAAATAAGTGTGGGAATACATGAGATTAGAAAAGAAATGAGAACTAGGCAGGGGAAATTGTCAGGAATGGATGTATTGACAGGTTACAAGTCAATTGAGTGAAGTTACAAGTTTTAAAAGGTATGACTCAATTTTAGTCTTTATACTGATTTTTCTAATTGTTTAATAGCTTTGGTCAAAACTGCAAAAATGCTGGATACAAACTGAAGATTTTCAGGTAGTTCATACAATATCAGAGATTTTGCAATTACATTAGCAGATGAATCTGCTTCACATAAAACACTAATAACATTTATAATGTACTACATAATACGTGATGGCCTCTATCCAAGTAACCCATCTTGAAATTATTGGATTTGGTGGCAGAAAAATCACTGGTGCCGAAATATTGAAAGTCTTGCAGGAACTTTGACACTTGCAAGGCAATGCTTCAATAGTTCGCATAGTACTATGTTACACTGTTTTTGACGTTTGTTTCTAGTGGCAGTTCTTTGCACATTTGGTGGGAGTGCTGTACATCTGATGTCATTCATACCCTGCATTCAGCTAACCTGTATCACATGCAAGTGCACATCCCTCTGGCCTTTAGTCATTATACTGAAGGCACCCTGGATGATAGGGCATATGTTTCATACTGCTATTGCAGAATAAGACTTTAACTTGATTGGGACAGGCCATTGAGGTACATAAGCTTGTGGCTATGACATTTACATATAAAGAATGGCATCCCCATGTAATTTCTATACCTGTATACCTCTCTTTTTATGCTTATTTAAGCTATGAATACAATAATATCTGGAGAATGGATTTATGCCTGTTCATCAGCTGTATCATCTGAAATATTGGTTTGTCTCATAAATTCGTTCGATTCTAGTTACGTGTTTACGACAAAAAACGCCTGCACTGTATGAACGTATCACAACTACGGCAACGAAGTTGCCTAATTATGTAGGGGTAATCTGTTCACATACGCTAGGTCATCGAAAGTACACAAGGCGATGAACTTTTCAAAACAAACTTTATTTTGTGCAGTATGCACCATTATTATCAATAACATATCTCCATTTCTCAGGAAGCTTATCAATACCATTTTTCCAAAATCTTGCAGTTTTCTGGTTGACGAACTCTTCTACGGCGAGTCTGCAATCCTCCAAGGAAGTAAGGCGTTTGCCATTAAGGAAGTTTTGCAGGGATCGGAATAAATGATAGTCGGATGGGGCAATGTCTGGAGAATAAGGCGGGTGAGGTAACACATCCCAGTCAAAATCCCGTAATTTCTGACGAGTTACCATAGAAGTGTGTGGTTTGGCATTGTCTTGATGAAAGACGACTCCACCATTAGATGCTAACTCTGGCCTTTTCTCTTCTAGGGCAGCCTTCAGACGATCCAACTGAGAACAGTATTTCTCTGAATTGATGGTCTCCTCAAGAGGAATAAATTCGTAATAAATAATTCCTTTCCAGTCCCACCAAATGCACAGCATAATCTTCTCAGGATGAAGCCCTGGTTTAGGAATTGAGAGTGGTGGTTCCCCTTTCTTACGCCATGACTTTCTCTTTCGGATGTTGTACACAATCCACTTTTCGTCTCCTGTAACCAGCTGTTCCAGAAAAGGGGCAGTTTTATTGCGTCTTATCAATGCGTCACAGATGGAAACGCGCTGAACTAAATTTTGTTCACTCAGTTCGTGCGGAACCCATACATCCCGAAGATTTACGTAACCAAGTTTCTTTAGGTGCCTGGCTACAGTTGCATGAGATAAGTTTAGCTCCTGACCTACCTCCTGAGTTGTTATTCTGGGGTTGTTCGTAATCATGCTCTTTATCCTTTCCTCATCCGTAACCACAGGTCGTCCAGAATGAGGTTTGTCTTTCACAGAGAAGTTCCCAGCTCGAAATCGAGTAAACCATTTTTGACATGCCCGATTCACCACTGCATCTTCTCCGTAAACAGCACAAATTTTCCGTTGAGTTTGTGAGGCTGTTTTACCTTTACGGTAATAAAAGAACATTAAATGTCGAAAATGTTCCTTCTTGCCTTCCATATTAACATTCACAAGTTATAACTCCACACTGTTGCAGCCACAAACTCGTAATGAAGTTTGGTTACGAATTCTTACATAAGTTGACCTATTTACCTTTGGCCGTGAGGTCGCTGTGGCTTGTGTTCATAGCATTCTTTTCAGTTATTGTATTTGTAAACAAACCCCATATTTAGGCAACTTCTTTGACGTAAAAGTAATGGGGCATGCAGTGTTCTCAGGTGTTCTTAGTCGTAAACACATAACAAGAATCAAACGAATTTATGAGACAACCCGATACTATGACTGCAAATCACTCAAGTAGTGGTGTAACACTGTGAAAGTTAAAGAACACCTTGAAAGCAAATATTATTAAAGAAAGTAAGGAAGTTTCAGCAGACATACTACGATGGTAGAAACTTTCCAAAATCTAGTTTTCTGAATTATGCCCTATTAAGATACAAATATTTTTCCATTGCATGTTGGGATGGCATAAAATCTCTCAAAAAAAAGAAGAAAATTCATTTAATTTTGTTGCAACATCTTTAATGGTGATAAGATTAGTAATAAAATATAAGCCCGCCTCAGTAGCGTAGATGGTAGCATATCTGCCTCACATTCAAGAGGTCCCGAGTTATCTGGATAAGGTTTTTTCCGATGTTTTCCCTTATCCTGTAAGATGAATGTCAGATAACTCTGGGCTCGTTTGAGCATCATTTCATTCATCATCTAATATGACTTAACATTGGAGCACGTAAATTACAATATATATATATATATGGTTTAGTAGTGAAATGGTCACTGTAGTACCACTGATATAATTAGATTGCTCTAATAATATTCAATTCTTAAAATTGTAAAATTGATGGCAATGGAATTTCTATGTTATATTGTTTCCTGGTTCACAAAGCTAACACAGATCAGCTTTTCTGGAGAAAAATAAAATGAAAGAATAGGTATGCTAATTCTCCATGATATCAGATAAAAGTTGACCGAAGACAGTAAACAAGTCCTCATTACATTTACACTCTAACACAAAAGATAAGAATCCCATAACAACACATGCATTTATTTCCTTTAATACTGTAAGAAACTTACCTGCATCTCCAAAATCATAAGGTATAACTGCACTTCTTGCTCAGCTTCAATCTTTCCTTCATTAACAAACTTTTTCACCATTCTTTCAGCAAGGGGTAACGATACAGTCTTAGCTAATTTCTCATCTGCTTTATATGCCTGCATAACTACACTCATCACAGCCCAGAAGTAATAGGGGTTCTTTGGTTTCAATTTATACAACGCTAGTGCAGCTTGATGCTGTTTCTTATAATCTGCTACACGTACATAAGACATGAATAGATGTGTTAAAAGCTCTTCGTTTGTTGGGTCCTTCTTCGTTGCGGCTTCATATATTTCACAAATTCGTTCCGCTGTAACAGAAAGATTTTTTTGCTTATGTCAAATGAAATACTTTTATCCTCTGAATCAAATGATTTTAATGATTATATCCACATTTTAAGTAATGTTTCATTCATTACGAAAGATTTTTATATTTTTCTAAAAATTATTACATGCCCTGTGATTCCTGGTTCAAAAACAGATGTTGAATAAGAAATTGTTTTGTGAGTTACATTTGCCTTTCATATAAAAATTATGAAAATGATATCAGGAACATTCTGATTCATTAAACAGTAACTAAATATTTACACAATGCAGTATTTATATATGTTAAAGAATTTAGATAAGCTGTTCTTACTGAAACTGCATTGCTCATCAGATTGAGGATTGCTCTCTTGAGACGTTGCTCTCTTGCATGTTATGCAAATTTTTTGCAGCCTATACCAAATACCTTAGAACTTTTTTTACATTTTTCATGTTTCATGAATATGTTACAGTTCTCATTGAGGGAGCAATAATGCATAACTTACATACATGGGATTTCTCAAAGTAATACTGTATCAATTATGTAGTATTCATTTGATTCGCCAAATTTTAACACCTGCACAATTAATCAGGATCCTCTTTATAGGAGCAGTTTCTCTATTAAAAATCTTTATATACAAGGGGCACTATTTATATTTTGAGCCTAATAATTAAAACAAAGTAATTTCTGATTGAAAACTGCTTTGTCGTTTTTCAAAATAATTTCCTTTATGATCAATATACGAGGGTGGGTCAAAAAGTAATGCCTCTTATTTTTTTTCCCTTAAATAAGTTATGTGAAAACTTTGAATTTGCCGCAATACCTCAAACCTACTTCTCCAATCCCTTGCAGTAGTAACTTCCTAAGTCAACAGTTGGCAGCACTGCATCCTCTTGCAAAATGGCTGACATCGACATTTGTATTAGACAGCGTTCTGTGATTGAATTTTTGACTGCGGAAGGTGAAATGCCAATTCTCATTCACGAAAGGCTAAAAAATGTGTATGGTGATGCAACGGTGGAAGTCAGCACTGTTAGACGATGGGTTCATCGCTGTAACGAAGCTGAAGGGCAAACACCATTGGCAGATGAAAAGCAAAGCGGCATGCTGGTGACTGCAGTGACTCCATGCAACATTCAGCGAGTCGATGACATCATTCATGGTGATCACCGGGTAACAGGTGAATTGTGTCACATTACCTCCCTCAGTAAAGGCAGTGTGATGACGATTATTCAA
This sequence comes from Mantis religiosa, assembly GCA_030765055.1. Classification (NCBI taxonomy): domain Eukaryota; kingdom Metazoa; phylum Arthropoda; class Insecta; order Mantodea; family Mantidae; genus Mantis; species Mantis religiosa. The sequence goes on along the minus strand of CM060951.1, from coordinate 55,738,116 downwards.
CAACTGGGTTACTCAAAAGTTTGTTCACGTTGGGTACCAAGAATGTTAACCGCCCAAAACAAAGAAACCAGGAAAACAATAACCTCCGAACACTTGCAGCGCCTCAAATTGGAGGGAGAGGAGTTTCTGGAAAAAACTGTTACTGGAAACGAAACATGGGTTCATTTTTTTTTTAACCTGAATCAAAGAGGCAGTCAATGGAATGGCATCACACGTCACCGAAGAAAAAAAAATTCAAAACTCAGCGGTTGGCAGGGAAAGTTATGGCAACAGTGTTTTGGGATGCAGAGGGTGTGCTTATGATTGATTTTTTGGAGCAGGGATGCACAATAAATTCTGTCTAATATGTCAGAACTCTCAAAAAGCTGAAAGCACGTCTTCGCCAAGTTCGCCCGACTAAAACTATGGCGGATGTTCTTCTTTTGCATGACAATGCAAGACCACACACCAGCCATTACACCACTGCAGAAATTGAGAAATTGGGATGGCAAGTCTTACCTCACCCACCATACAGCCCTGACCTGGCACCATCAGACTTCCATCTGTTCGGGCCACTAAAGGAAGCTCATCGTGGGATTCATTTTGAAGATGAGGAGGCTGTGAAAACGTCCGTGCGTCAATGGCTTAGGAAGCAAGACTGTGTGTTTTACCACACTGGAATACATGCCCTAGTTAAAAGGTGGACCAAAACTGTGGAAAAGGACGGAGATTATATTGAATAGTGACAAATCAATCGTCAATGTTGTAGTTTTCAAGCTACGTAAATTGGATTCAATTTTCTTGGCAATTAAAAGAGAAAAAAATTAGAAGGCATTACTTTTTGACCCTCCCTCGTACTTTTGGATCCATTTGAACCATTTGTCAAAGCATTTATTCCCGTCTTCATGAAACTCCTCCAATATATGGTTTTCGAAGGCATCAACGGCTTCTTCTGCCAATGAAAATTGTTGTCCATGCAATTTATTCTTGATGTTCAGGAATAAAAAGAACTCATTGGGTGCCAGATCAGGACTGTATGGATGACCCATCAACTTGATCTTTTCAGCCTTCAAATACTCAGTTGTTAGACGAGATGTGTGCAGGCTCACAATGTCTTTGAAGATCGATCCTAAGGTTCTTGTTGGTTTTCCTTACTTCACCAAAGACTTCAGCAAACAAATGGCTGTGTACCATTTGGCATTGAACATTTTATGTTCCACTAAAGGCATGTTGCCACATGACCAGTTTTTCTGAAAAAGCAGGGAACCATTTGCTTTGAAGTGCTTCGAGTGCGAACAACTTTTATTGGATTTGCTTCTTCTTGAGACATTCATACAGTACACTGCTATTTATGTTCAGGTTTATATGCATAGATCCATGATTTGTCACCTTCTATACAATCTTATATACGTCTTTTGAGGCACCACCATTGTAATTCTTGAGAATTTTTGTACACCAATCGACATGAGCATCTTTTTGATATAGCGTCAAATTATGTGGGATCCTAGAGCAAACCTTTTTCATGGCTAAATAATTATGCAATATTTTATACATGCTGGTGGAACTAATATCTAAGGTTGCCTCAATCTCACAATATGTCACATGACGATTTTGCATTATTAGTTTTTGCACAGCATCAATGTCTTCTGGCACAACAACTGATTTTGAACATCCTTCACGAACTTCATCATTGAGCGATGGCAGCCACGATTAAATTCATTATGCCTGCATTTCAGAGTGGCAAAGGATGGAGCTTCATCGCCAAATGTGGAAGTTAGTTGATCGATGCACCCTTGTCTTGATAATCCACATCAAAAGCTGTAATAAATCATTGCACGGAAATTTTCACAAGTTAATTCCTTGTTTTTGTTGAGACACATTTCTCAAATTAATGCAAATAAAACAAATGACACACTATTGACAAAATGTCTGAAGTATCTTATGGTTAACAATGTCAAACTTTCCAATGGAAATGTCAGATGGCACCTACAACATTCAGGATTGCCAAGGCTCAAAATATAAATAGTATCCCTCATATGCACCTGTAAGCAGACTTTTTTTAACAAAAGGTCTCCAAATTAGTATTTACTGTTATGGCAATTGATGTTATATTTCATTTAAAGTTGCAAGAACTATCCTATTGTTAGAATGAGCCATTACAGTCTACTGCTCATGCAGCCTTATGCAGCAGCTGTAGAGTGCTAATCACAAATTATTATAAGAGCTGATAATATTGGCCTACAAAAGTAACTGATAGCTCACAATAATTATGACCAAGTGAGACGGTTCCACGGTAATGTGCGAGACTTGCACTCACTAATATGTGTATTACAGAATGTTACCCCTCCTCAAAGTCATTTGTTCAAATTAGCAACAACAGATAAATTAATGTAGTGAGAAAGAAATCTTTAAACTGTGTTGTTTTGTTATCTTTAAATAATAGTTTCAAATCAATCATTAATAATGTCACTTAATAACATATGCAATACTTGTGTGTCATTCAAGTAAGATTATCAGTAGCCAGTTTAACTCTATGTAGTTTTCTTTCAACAACAGACAGATCTAGTTGCTTTCTACTGCTTTTAATCTATCTCAACTATAACCATACAGTGGATTATTTGCAAGTTACCCACATTAACAATTTGTAAACGAAAATTTAAAAAATAAATATTATAAGCTTTTAATAAAGAATGCAGCATTATCTCCAAGTGAATATAAACATTGGAAAAGATTCCTTAAGTGTCCAGGAATTAAACTATAATTCTTAAGGCAGTAGAGAAAATTACTTGAAATTGAAAAATTACTTGAAAGTTACTTGAAATTATCAGAATATAGTAACATATCCTTATTATTTTTCAGTTTGAGTGAAACAAACTTTAAAATAACTGGTTAAAATATACAAGATTTGTGCCATGGCTCAGTGGTTAGATCACTTGGCTCTCACCAAGGCGGCCCGGTTTGATCCCAGGTGACCGCAAAGTGAGATTTGTAGTGGACAACATGGCGCTTGGGTGGATTTTCTCCGGTTCCTCCGATTTCCCTGCCAGCATTCCACCAATTGTTCCATCATCTTTCCTATCACCTCATCACCTTCTAGTGATGGGCTAATCCCTCATTCCAGAATCTCTCTGATCCGGAAGCCTCATTGCAAACCAGCAATTCTCAACCCATTGCCTACGGGCCTCGAGGTTGTACAGTTCAGACAGCCCTATGTTCCACTTAAGGAATTACAGGAATTAAGGAATTACATTCATTCATAATATGCAAGAAAATTCAACTATATAATCCCACAGCCGATAATTTGATAAAGAAGTTCATAGCTCCACCACTAGAGAGAAGACTGCAGTCAACAACAAGAGATGACACTTGGACCTTCAAGGTTGAAAATGGAAGCAATAGCTCCCAAAATTAGTCCCTCAAAAATATAAATATGGACTGGGCTACGCTATAGACGGGATTCGGCATGGAGGTTCAACTTCGTCTACTGAACCTATGCCCACAAGTGGAGCACCACAAGGAGAAAGAATGAGATGATAGACAGAGGGTGATATGCATAAAACTCAGCAATTGCTTTTGCTTGCACTCTAGCAAATGATCGAAGCAAAAGCAATTGCTATAAATTGTATGCATAAAGCACGTGCTTTTGCTTGAAAGCATTTACTACCCATACCTAGCAATTGCTTCCTGCCTACTAGACCACTGCAAGTGATAAATCTCTTAGCGCGCATGCGCATGTTTCGCTACGTCATGAAAGCAGACGAACTGTACGTATATTGAGATTTAACTGTATTGAAACACCACAGTGAAGCGAAAAATTATTAATTTTTAGATGAGTCGTATTTATTACACATCTGCTTCACTTTCGTACCTATTTTGAGGACATGTTTCGCAAATCATCGTTTGCATCTCCGGCTCTTATGCGACTCAAGCTTGATCCAGCGGTGTGGGTAATTCTGGGGGTGCTGCTGCCATCTGTTGATTTAGTGATGAACTTAAATGTGGGATTCTCTTCTGGCGGGATTTCAAAGTTCATAAGTTGGTTTTTATGTTTTTCTATGTATATCCTCTCCCATATGACGAGTTCACTATGTTTTTGTACGTATTTTAGTAATTCTGTGCTATCTTCAATTTCATTATTTTCAGACCAGAAATGAGCTGCTATTGCGAACTTATCAATATTTTTGTATCTTAAGTGCCTGAAGTGTTCTTTCTTTCTAGTGCCTATGTTTCTTTTTGTCCTCCCTATGTAAATTTTTTCACAGTCTTTACACTTAATCTTGTAAATGCCTGACTTTTCCTCTGGTTTTATCTTATCAGTATTATTACTGTGAAGTAGGTTTTTAATGTTGTAATTGTTTTTTGGTGCCAATGTTATATTGTATTTCTTGAATATTTTTTGGAACTTTTTTGTGGCCCAGGGGTGGTAAGTAAATTTAGCAAATCTAATTTCTTGTTTTATTGGTGTGAGAGCTGTGATCTGTTTTAATCTCTTTTGAAGTTTGAATGATTTTAGTTTTTTATCTACAAGGTTTTTTCCATATCCATTTTTAATTGCAGTTTTTAAGATTTGATGGTATTCGTTTTGATATTCTTGCTGGCTGAGAGGTAGATTTACTAATCTGTGTGTCAGACTGTTGATGGTTGCATGTTTGTGTGAAATTGGGTTGAAACTATTTGCTTTGATGTAATTATCTGTGTGTGTTTCTTTTCTATGGATGCCAAATTCTAGTTTTTCATTGCTTTTTTTGATTTTAAGGTCTAAAAAAGGTAGAGTACAATCCTCTTCAGTTTCCACTGTGAATTGTATGCTGGGTTCTTGCAGGTTGAGTAGTTTCAAAGCATCATCTATTTGTTTGTAGGGCACTATTGCAAAGATGTCGTCTACGTATCTGTAGCATGTTTTAAACATATGAGGGAAGGCTTTAGTTATATGTGTTTCGAAAAAGCTCATGTATAGATTGGCCAAAAATGGTGATAGCGGGCTTCCCATAGCTAGTCCTGAAATTTGTTTATAATATTTTCCATCGAAGAGAAAATATACATAGAAAAACATAAAAACCAACTAATGAACTTTGAAATCCCGCCAGAAGAGAATCCCACATTTAAGTTCATCACTAAATCAACAGATGGCAGCAGCAACCCCAGAATTACCCACACCGCTGGATCAAGCTTTAGTCGCATAAGAGCCGTAGATGCAAACGATGATTTGCGAAACATGTCCTCAAAATAGGTACAAAAGTGAAGCAGATGTGTAATAAATACGACTCATCTAAAAATTAATAAGAACTGTACGTAGTTTTTATCAGTTTGTATACACGTATTGTGCCTATTGGTGTGTGTGCTTTTGAATCAGTTACTTGTTTTGTTAAAATCTGCAATATGTCGTCAGATAGTTCTGATACGGAAGCAGACAACGAGTTTAATGGCGTGTTTGTTAGCGTAATTAAAAACAAGACAGTGTTATTAATTTGCAAGTTCCCAAAATAAAACAAGAAAAGGAGATAGCGATTGGACAGGCAATTACAGAAATTGAGCAACTTTGTGGTAAAAGAATGGAATCAAAACAAATCACAAAGAAAATCAGTAATATGAAAGCTGTAGAAAAAAAAAAAAAAAAAAAAAAAATATTTTCGCTGATGTCATCAGATAATAATCCAACCTTAAACAAGATTCCAGGTGATATTTTGAAATAAATAATTTTCCTCATATAATAAATGCATTTCTATTTCATTATATGTTGCATACTCTATAAAATTTCAAAGGTAAGGAAGGACATTTTGCAGTATTTCATTCTTTTTTGTGGTACAGGTGCATGTGAGGGAGGTGTGCCAGGGAAAGAGGGTCCTTCTTTAACACCAGTAGTATCACAAAGCAGGCCCGAGAGACCTAAAAAACGTCAGCGCATGTGTGATTTTGAAACTGAGGAAAGTAGAGGTCTGTCCACCCCTGAGTACCAGAGGCTACTGATCAGTGAACAGTTAAAGTTAACAAGATTACAAATTGACTATTTTTCAAAAAAACTAGAACTTCTGAAAAACAAGAATAACTAGCCATTAAAGGTGCCATATTGTTACACTTTATTTAAATATATACATGTACAACATTTTCAGATATTGGAATTAAAGTCTTTCTGTTTTAACTGAATAATTGATTTACAAATCATATATAATTTCAGCAATTTCATTTCGTTTTCTCAACCCTTCTCTATGTATTGCAGCATCGTCACCAACATTTTCAACGCCATCTACATTTTCAAAATCACCTGCATCACCATCAAGGTCGTCGAAATCATAATCATCAAGCAAGTACTTAGCCACGTTATGTAGGATGAAACAACTTTGTATAAGTGTTGGTGTGTGTACTAAATTGAGTCTTACCCCGTAATGAAGAATTGGAAATCTTTTCTTTAACTGTCCAAAACAGCGCTCGATTATACTGCGTTCTACCTTTAAGAGTTTATTAAATGCAATTTCTTGTGGTGTAACAGGAGTGCGATAAGGAACCATTAACCAAGGTGCCACTCCATAACCCTCATCTGCTATTAACAAGGAGTTTATGCTTGTCTTCATTACTGCACACGGTGCACTGTTACGCCATATGCGTGAGTCATGCACTGACCCAGGCCACTGAATATCAATGCTGGTGAAACATTCCTCGGCATTACATGTAGCTTGCACATTTATGGAAGCATAACCTTTGCGGTTAATGTATTCATCTCCGTGATGATTTGGTTTTGGAATTTTCACATGTGTACAGTCAAGAACACCAACTGCAGATGGGAAATGATACTTCCTCTGCCACTGAAGTTTAGCACCGTGCATACTCTGTTGATCCGAAGGAAACGACATCCAAAAATGAGTTTTTTCAACTATTTTCTTGCTACGTATGTGACAGTTCTTGACACTGTACTCTGGTGTATACCCATGTCTTCTCCAACTCCAACCTGGAAACCCGGGTCTCCAACATATCTTAAAAAAGTCCTCATTTTCTGCTGACCACTCAAAGCTCCGCCACGCGTTACGTGATTTTCTCCCACAAAATAATCACTTAACCACGTAACATTTTCACTGCTAAATCTATATAACTTTTTGAAATCCCGTTCTTCGGGGTTTCTCCTTTGTCTGTTGACCTTTCTTTCCCGAATATTCATAAACGCAGCCATTTCTGATTCCGATAAACCTTTTGCTAAGCTAGCGAAGTCAGCATTGAGGCACACTTCAGTTTTTCATAGCAATTGCTATGAAGCAAAAGCAATTCCTAGGTGTTATGCATACAATTTCTAGCAATTGCTACTCGTCATAGCTTTTACTTAACTTGGCCTACGTGACCTAGCTTTTGCTAAAGCAAAAGCAATTGCTAGATATTATTATGCATATATATCGAAGCATTAGCTAGATTTTGCTACAGATTTGAAGGAAAAGCAATTGCTTAGTTTTTATGCATACCACCCAGAGGGTGGCCATACCAAGGAACCACAACAGTGCAAAGGGGAGGGTCCCTATACTTTACCAGTTGGAAACTCCCCAGCAAGCCAGTGTAACCTGCATCCCACCCTACTGTGGTCCAGAAACGGCCCCACCAGACCAGGCTCAGAGACTGGAGACCGTCCTACTGGAGGAGGAAGTTTTACCATAAGGATATCATCCTGCCATGCAACACTGAGACACCAACCAACACTTCTACCCTGAAAGAGAGCACTAGATGTGAGATGGTGCAAAGTGATAATGGAGACAGAATGAACGGACAGGAAATTCAGGGAACGTAATTAACCTACCCAGTATTCACCCGGTGACCGGAAAAAGACCCCGAAAAAACCCATTGGTCAGGTAGATTGGCCACATAAATTGAACCCTGACCTCCGAAATGAGGAACACAGATAAAACTGCTTGAGCCATCCTGCTCGGTAATAAAAGCGTAAGTTAATATGAGAAAAACTGACTAAAAATAGTTTTATGAATTAGCTATTTGTTTTCAACTCTGCAATGACACCGTTTACTTTCTCACAAACTACAGTCACTGAACTTAATGTACAACTAAAATAACTATGTGGCTGTTTATTGTGAACCAAAATGAGAAGGAAATCTCAGCTTTTGCATCCATTGCCTGTTGCACAAGCTGCCAATAAGCTAGATTACAATGAGATTGTATGTCATTCCGTAAATTGAATGTAATCAGAAAGGGGAGAGCATCAACAACCTCACACTATGCAGGAATTATGATGAGAGTACTTATTTGGAATTAATTGTATTAAGAAAACCAATAACATACTAATCCAGTATTATGTTGACTATTTTAACTCTAGATTACTTTGCCTAGTAACACAGCAAGTTATCAAAACTGCATAACTCTCAAACGTTTGATAATGTGCCTTACATTAGTTACATTTCTAATTACTATGAAATAAAATTGAAGAAAAAAAAACATTTTGAATGCAGATATTTAGCACTGAAACAAAAAGTAAGCTTAATGAAAAATGTACACATTTTTTCCTTCCATTTGTGACATGTGACAATATTCCTGTCTCAATTTCTATTGTGCAAAGAATGGGGGACAAGGAAAATCATAGATACTGAATTTGCTCAGAGGGTATTTGCTTATGCACAGCATGTAAATAATTATGAATAAATTCTACCATTAAATACCAGAGTTTTTACTAGAGAGGACAGTAACGATGAACAAATCAGGTTCCCGAAGCACTTTGCACTTCCCTCCAAGCAGTCACAGCAAGTATGACCTACCATCAGTAAACACATGCAAACCAGGTGTCTCTCCCATCTCCACTTGTAGGTGGAGCATTTCTTACACAATGTGAGTGTCCCCTCATCATATCTTTTCAATTTCTCTCAATTTCTTTTTCTAATAACCTATCTTTTTTCATCAGCAGTTCTTTTAGTCTTCTCAGTTACAAAACTATGACATTATATATCTTTTCTTATACTTGTCAGTGAACAGTATTGCCTTCATTATGAGCTGATTGAAACTATTATATTTACAGTGAGGAACTCCACCTGATATGCTCTTTCTGAATGTCAGAATGACTGACGTAAACATATTTCTTGTTGTGCATATTTTCTGATAAGCCTGTTCACTTTATCAACAACAATTTGTTTCACATGTTAATTATCCGTTTTTGGTCCTCGTTCTTTAAAATATATAAATAAATAATAAATATAAACATACTACTATGTGAATGTGAGAACAATCAAACAATGGCAAACTTATTGTAACATATTTTTGTGAATTTGCTGCTTTTAAAATATAAATACATATTTCTTTCATGTGCAAATTATCATTTCTCTGTCCCACTGCTTTAAAATAAATAAATAATAAATCTACGGATACTATGTGAATGTCTGAACTATCAAATAACGAAAAAGTTATCACATCATTAATGAGCACTGCTGTGAATATTTCCCTATTCAAATACAAATAAAGTTGCATGTTTTCCTTGTAATCCCCCTGCCAGTTCACCTGAATAGCCTGGATGAAAGAGTAGTGAGGGACAGAATCGGCTGCTTTGAGAGGTGTGAAATGTTTCAGGGACACACTATCACAAGAGGACTTTTAAGTACCATAAATTTACATAGAGATGTGTAGCAATACAGAAAATAAAAAACTGCAATAATTAAACTAAAGTAACTCCACAGCTTAACAAATATGTGTAACTT